>MNPL01016883.1:0-35531 GCA_002081605.1 Tropilaelaps mercedesae | reverse complement strand
TCTTCGGGTGCAAACGTGCTTTTTAACATTTAGCCTAAGGAGCTGTAGGCCACTCTAGGGATGAGCGCAGGGCGTCTGGATTTTTTCTTTTCTAGCCGATTTTTATTCAAAAGTGCCTCGATCGGCTTACTTCTCTTATAGGGATTCCTGTCGTCCAGAATTATCGTTTGAGGCAGGCGTCGTGTTTTGAGCATGCTGCCGCCTATATGCTACGCCTTATGGACTACTCAATGAATGGCCGTTGGTGCTGATCTGAATTTTTGTGGTTCATGCTCTGAGTGGGACGGAGAGCCGTGTTCTTGAACGTGCTCCTGGTGCTGTCTTTCGAGTATCGTCTTGGGGTCCATGGAAAGCGTACAGGCTGGTGCGCAGACTTCTGACTATCCCCGCACATGTGGTCGTCGAGTCTTTGAAGTCTATTGGTGAGGATTTTAAGATTTACTGTTATCTCAGGAAGTAATGCATGCAGGGGGAGTGTTGTACATATCCTTGGATGCTTTCGTAGTCAATCAGGAGTGGGCTCAGTTCTCTGGTTCCTCTCCCTTCAAACGGCACTATCCTGGGTGATGTCCCAAACGAAGTGCGCCCCACCACGCCATCTAGGAGAATTGGCTCTGGACATCATCCAGTATATTTTTCCGGTTAGATGAAGAAGAGCCGGGGAACTGACTCCACTCCTCTCCGATTTCTGATTGACCATGCTGTTCTATGCAGGCTAACCACCGCCATGTGCGGACTTGGTCCGAGAAATCCCAAGACCTCTTTCCAGGGTTCACCAATCTCGGCTACTGCGGGTCTTCTCGTTAGTGAGGTTTCATGGTTTAATTTTTCGATGCTAAAAAGCACTTCTTAGGGAGTGGGAAAATGGAGTGCATCAAGACTTTGGACTGCCGCCTCTGCCGGCTTGTCGCGGCTCTGATTGCAGCGATGGAGAATTTTCCGTCCAGAGAAGGACCGGCTGGCGAAATAAGGTGGCAAGAGAGCGGTTACTGACATCTGTAAGGGTGGCGTGCCTATATACCCATGTAATAGCGAGAGCAGAGCAGTTCGATTTCATTGCGGCTCAAGTTTAGCTTCAGCAACTTGCACTCTTAATAGGGAGGAACCTTTCACGTACGGGCGTAGATAAGTTTTAGTAAAAGAAAAATATAACTTAGTCTGAGGAGTTAAGAACTCCTAAAAATCACAAACTCGAAAAACTACTTGATACTTTAACATAATATTCTATTTATTTAACATATTATTAGCATAATATTTAACATAATAAGGGAAATTGTATAATCAAGTGAATAATGCTCAGCAAAATATTCGTATAACTTGATCTTTTTGGGGCAAGGTCAATTCAAACTAATAAATAACGAAAAACTCTGTCTATTTAAAATGCTGAACAAAAGCAATGTACGGATGGGTACTTAACAAGAGAGGGGTGTACTGGCGAACCAAGGAAATTAAGGAGACTAAGAAATCGATTCAGAAGAGCTGTCGCAAAGGCAAGAAGAAGAGAGGGAGAAAACGATTAGGTTCTTATCAGAGCCACGAAAAAATACGCTACGGCGAGGAAAGGGTTATAAAAGTTAACAGGGATAGTAAGATGAATGGATGGAATTTTATTGACTTGCTGGAACAGAATGGCTTCGGATAACCTTATAAAGTGGTATTATCGCGCGTGATAAAAAGAGCACTGAGGGTGCCAAAGGCTAAGTCGAATGAAATCGAAAGGACCTTACTTCCGAAGCAACCACTGTGAATGCAAAGCACAATATCAGCTAGCGTGGGGGTAGCAGTATTGATACTAAATGGGGGATCCGGTCGAGACCCGACGGATCGACGTCTCATTTGTCTCCTAAGTGCCGTAAACAAATTATTCGAACATGTCCTACATGAAAGCTTCAGAGTTGCTGTCGGGAAACTCGGGCCTGGTGCGAGATGGTGGTAGATGTGAAGAACACTTTCAACACTATAGGCTTTAAAGTGTGATAAACGTTTCTGGAAAGAAAATTATATCTCAGAATCTACAGAGAGTTCTATCCTTGTAGCTTTAGGATAGATCTTCGAAAAGAGGGACCGGTAGTTCTAAGTCCCTCGTAGAAATTCATTCTGAGGCCCACTTTTTAACTTGTCCTACGATGGAGTTTTGGAGTTAGACGTGCCGGGTAGGATAGTGTCGCTTCCACGTGTAGATCACTTAGCTCTAGTGCTCAAGGACTATACAGATCCTAAAAAGCAATGCCAAAATCTGTACCAGCCGTGGTCACTTCCAAAGCTCCCGAATCGGAAATGCCTCCACAAACACGCACATACTCCGCTCGAAAACCGTTGCTGAAGATGTCCATCACACGGTCTTCCAATGCGAGGCATTGCTACGACCGAGAGAAACAGGGGATCGGGCTCTTGCACAAGCTTTAGTAGCTTTAGGGATGTCCAAGAAGATGATATGCTTCGAGAACTTTCAGGAAAAGGCAAGCGAATACTTTGAAGAAACTATTAGGGTGAAACAGGCTATAGAGTACCTTAGAATTAGACCTTAGAAGTACCTTAGAAATCTTAGACGAATCTTAGAAGCCACAAGGATAGCCCAGGATCATGTGGCCGGCTAGTGGCTAGAGGTGGGCAGACAGGACCTCTAGGCGACTTGGTCTCACTACACCCCTTGCTCTCTCCTGCTGACAGGAGTGCGCATGCAATTCGCTCAGACGAATTTTCAAAGAAATGCGATAAACCTCCCGACCCACTGAAAGGGGGCGGATACGGAACTAGTGGGTTTGTGAGTCCCGCACTAATGTTGATAAGATCGCATCGGTATGCATTTGCATTAGACAATTACTAAACACTCTCAAAAAATTACGGGAGGAGGAGAAGAGATTATGGAGGCGGATATGGGATCCCGACCGGTTGACTCGGAAATGTTGTACGCGGGACTGGCTGAACTAGTGCGACAAGTCATTTCAACCAATATTTATATTTAAAAGTGGCTTGAATTTCAGTGCCGCAGGTGCGTTTTCAGAAGGAGTCCCACGTTATCCGCTAGAATAAACTTGTGAAGCAGAATGCGCATGTTTGTCCGTCGCATAAATTAAAAAAGGATCCTGTCAATAGTTGTCGTGGCCTGTCAACAATTTAGTAAGAAAAGAAAATAATTGTTGGGTTCCTTTTACCGTCCACTAGGTAATGTATAGAACGATGATTCAAATCTTCAAAGAAAGGAAGTATCCACTTATTTACCTTAGAGTTAAACGAAGTGGTAGTTTAGCTTGGCGTATGACAGCTGGTGTGTCACAGAGACTGGTGTGCTCTGGAGCCTCAGATTTTGATTGTAGGATACGTTCCAGTGAAGCCGGCTCACGAAGGACGATTGAGGATTCCGGTTGTCATCGTCCTGCTATTCGGACCTTACCCCTATTTACCTTCGCCTCACCCAATTTCTCAATTTTTTGGTATTTCCCGACCAGCTGGTGAAGTTATAACACCCTTTTTTAAAGGTTTTTATTTAGAGGGTCGTGAAAATATTGAATGGTTGGAGATTACATTAACGAAACCGTTTCAAGGCTCCAGGCCGCAAGAGTTTAAGCTGCATCCATACGCCAGGCAGACTCAAGCTTTATAGTTATTAGTTTGTGAAGAGATATCATCGACGACGCAAATGGGTGTGAAGCTTCTTGGTTTGCAATGCTGAAATACTGTACGGAAGTAGGCAAACAATTTTGGCAGTAAATGAAAACTTTACAAAAAATAAAATCTTAGCGAAATTGAAGCACTCTGGTTAATTGCTGACAAACTAAAGTTGCTGAAGAGAAGGATTAACAGACGGCTTAAAATTACAATAGATTTCTATTTCTCAATATGTATATTGAGGCCAAATAAATTTTCCATACACTGAATTAGGGTGGCCAGAGCAGCGTAGATTTAGACGCGTAATGTCTTTCGCAAGTAAGACCGCAGCGCGCACACACAAATAAAGACGAGCTTGGTAGACGGCAGCGGTACAAAGTTTATCATGGAGCCTATGGACAGCAAATACTGTCATAATATGTTAGTTTGATCGACTGGCCCTTTTCCAGGTATTGTTCATTGCACCGATGGTTAGGAAACCGAAATCGACCTTTCAGAATTTTTTTCCAGGACTTCGCTAGCACTTCGTTGTACTCGGAGATCACTAAAATATTACAGTTACCCTGAACTTTCCAATGAATATAGGGCTTATTTAAGCGGTACACGAGTCTCTTCCAAGTCGTATGGCAAAGTGCGATAATACGCTTCATGTAGGGTACCTTTAGGCGATTCAAGAGTTTAGGGGCTGCCTGGTTTGTGTCCTCTTAAATAATTTCGACAAACTGCCGTCAAATAGTTTCTTAAATCGAACATGTACAAGCCCGCTGGATAACAAAGAGATTAAGATTTTTGATCATTGCTACTGCAGACAGCGCCCTTCGGTATTTTTCAGTGATATCATGAAGTTAATGCCTCTAGCTATTAGAAGCAAATCTACGTATAAGAATTTATCTACTTAGGCGGGTAAAGGGTTATAATAGGCTACCTTCGAAGAAGACAGGTCTTCCACGTTTGAACTCATCGCCATCGTTTTTGTTCTATTAACAGACAATACAAACGTAGCAGGAGTCACATTCAGCCAAGGTAGGGTTTGGTATATTTGAAACTAGCTACCGCCATAGACTATTAGGTTGTTCAGATACAAAAAAACATTGACCCAATTGCGCCATTTTAAGGCAGACAGGATCGAGAAGCTAACCAGCTGAGATTGTCCCTTTTGAGCCATTTCGGATGTTAAACAAAAGGGAGTTCTGCAATACCATCGGCCCGGAGGTTTAGGTTAGGTAAGAAAATTCCCACCTGAGCCAAAAATTTTAATAAGGTGACCCGCAAATCAAGAGTTGCCTAGAAATCTACAAACGCTGCGAATAATGGTTGAAAGAGATATGCCAATCCGCTTGATATGTCCAGCAATTATCAGCACGCTATCACAGTAATGACACCTGAGTCCATGCTCGAAAACACTTCAGTTATCCTAAAAAAACAAAGCCTCCCCGTTATGGAACAATAGCAATTTGCGACAATGACCTTTATTGCTTTCTATGATTTGCCAAAACGAAACTCCGCCGGATTATTCTCGCCTTTTGGTATGATGAGGCCATGGGTGGAATAGGAACCCAGTGCGCAGATGCTTTTTGAAGAGTGGCGCCCAGCAAGACGTTCATTTTGTTAATTAGGAACCCGTTCTTAGTTGAATTAAAATCTCCCGTTATATTAGGATACACTGCCTAAGTTGCCTGTAGTATATTTGTGCACCGAAATTTCATTAGTACCTTACGTTAAGAGAGTCATTTATAATATGTACAAGATTTCCGCCGCTTAGCAGTACAGAGTTCCGGTATCTGGTTTTCCTGGTGCTGGTATGCAAAACGCATACAGTAAACCAAAATAAAAGAAGCGAGCTCTGAACCTCATTTAAAACTCATGTTATGAAAACCGTTTATGAGAACAACCTGAGGATCTCTCATAACTGTTAGAAACATATTTGGCACTAGCTGCTGGTTCGGGAGAGATTGTGTGCCCTCGTGCCACAGCTAACACATTCGACACACATTTCTCACCTATAAATTCTCGCACTACTGCACCGTTTGCCATCCTCACATATATTCGTACCGAGCTTGGATCCATTTGACAGATCAGGACCATTTTGTGTGAGCTGATTTATACAGATCCGTTTTTCATTCATTTGAAAGATGATAGCTGCAGAATTTATATATAATATACTACACTTTTGTATAACCATTGTGATTTGTACTCTGTGGTACGGATAATATCGTTTGTTAACATCGCATAATCTAACGCTTTTCCTGCGAAAACGCTGTGGGGCTGCAGTTCGGTTAATAAATTGTATGTTGAATTGAGTTTAAAGATTTGGAAATTGGATCAAGGATATAAATGATTCATTGTCGCCATAATCAATTTTTTTGTTTGCGTTTGGCCACCACACACAAAACATACCGGTAAAAAGCCCTTTCCAGCTTTCAATTCTAAAAGGATACACAAAAAGAGAAAAAGTTAAATGCAGTGTGTGTTTCCGCCAGAAACACTCTGAACGTGAGTAAACCCCAGATTTCAACACAGGTTTTTATGTCTTTAAATCTTCTTGTCTCCGTGATCATGCATTAGTCGACCCTGCGTTGATCTTAACATAACTTTTACTAAACAGTTAGTAGAACCGTGCGCAACACGATTGCTGGCATCGTGGCCATCATCTAAATTTGGTTGGCCTATCAATGCTGACGTTCCTGTGAGGCGAGATAAGTAGGCTTTGTATAAACTAAGTTCGTCTACTGCGCTGAAGCCCCTCCTTACTGCCTGGCTGAGCAGCTCCGTCTTTGTGATATTGTGACCCGTGCTGACACGGAAGGAAAAGCACCCAGAGGAGGCACCAGTGATGCATGTCGCTTCTGGCGTTGATTTAAAGCGCTTTGTAGCGTTAAATGCAAACGTCTTTCGCTCCCAAAAACGATATTGGCGTAAGCCTCTATCGATGATGATGAAGTGTGGTGACTCACTAAACGCGATTTATTCCTATGGACTCCACCACAACGAGCAAGTACTGCTCCACGACGAGTCGACGGACGCCAGGCAGCGGTTCACTCGCCTTTAGTTTAACTCGCCTGGTTGGCCGTCCTCTATCATCAACGGGTGAAAGCTCATATTGCAGCAAATGTGTACCTGGCGTTCGTCTCCCCTTTTGGAAGTTTGGTGGGCTTCAGAAAACCATATTGCCACACTGGTCCGCGCTAGTTTTTGAGCCGGTGACTGGTGCCTTTTATGTCGACGCCAGCCTTTCGTCTCGCGTTGCTTTAAGTCAATGCATTTGCGCTGTTTACACTTGTATTCAGAACACGCTAACTCATCTGTGACGGTCACCAGTGACCCTAAAGGGTTGGTAAATTCCGTCTGACTGACCGATGGGCAGTAAATCCGGCGCGCGCGCACCATCCTTGGCTTCTAGAAGTGGTGCAGAGACATCATCACGTGACGAGTCTGCGGAAGTTAACCATGATCATGGCAGTTTTAGTATGAATTCTGTTGTAGTATTACTTGATGTATCTTACGAATATATTTGTGATCTTTTAATTTGCAATGTATTAATATATTTTAAACAGCCAGGATAAATTTGCAAACAATCTACATATACTATAACTTTAAATATCGCGTTCTTTCTGAATGATACCGAGTTCTTATATAATTGTATTCAAATCAAAATAGTGTAGAATATCGCGCCTGAAATATCGCGCCAAAAACAGTTGAGCTTTCATCTTGCGCTGTCCTACCTCCAGCCACCACCGCATCTCTCGTTCTAATCCGCAAGGAGATACCCGTAATATACGATCAACTATTGACTGTGCTCTGCCCTAGTGACACGTCCGTCGAATGATCAAACTGCCGTCCCTTTCGCCTATAGAGTAGTCATCTGCAACAAATATTTTAGAAAGTCTAGGTAATAAATACGTCAGCACACCTAAGACGCTACAGAAGACCCTAAATGCATTGATCGAATTTTTTTATATTACTCACACAATTAAATAAAATGCACCGAACGTACAGCCAGAGCATCGTGCTGCACAGTTAGCCCCGTATCCAGCAGTAAAATAAGTGCAACATTATAGGCAGCTTCGCCATACTTTCTCCTATCAGATTATCTGCTTATTGCATCAGTTTTACTTGTGATTACAGATATATTAAGGTCGCTACACGACTGATCACTATGGCTCTTCTTCTGTCATATAAAACAGTTGGCTAAAGTTTGAGTTGACCTTGCCTTCAAAACGACTAAGTTATACAAATTTTCTATTGAACGCCCCCTATTGGATTGCACAATGTCCCCTATTCCATACTGTTAAGATGTCAAGTGTTTTTTTAGCTTGTGACTTTCAGTGACCCTTGGCTCTTGGGATTAATATACGGGTCGTTCGTTAAAACTTGCTCATGCGCGTATCCGAAATTATCCCCTTTATCAAGAGCGCAAGTTGCTGAAGTTGAATCTAAACTGTCGTCTCAAATCTGAACTATCGTCTTTTCCCTATTATATGAGTACTGCTCTATAGATGTCAGTATTCACTCTCTCCTGCCACCCTGCTCTTATAGTTGCTTCTTCCCCGGACGGAAAAGCCCACCGTCTCTGCCGTTAGAAGTCGCGACAAGCCGAAAGAGGTAGCTGTTGAAAGTCCTGAACTCCTCTACATGAAATCACAAAACCTCACTCACCTTATGGCCAACATGTTCCCTAATAGTTCTATATATGCCTCACCGAGAGAGTGAAAGTTCTCTTCGCTTACCGGACCGTTTTTAAGCCCTATTCTGGGGCTTATTGAAAATTGTTTCTTCAGATAAGGGACCTTATTGACTCTTACAAAAAAACGCGGCTGTTTAGTAAGGACGATATTTATTTAATCAAGCGAGGACTAACACCATAACTTACATTCGTTTAGAGCCATTCAAATGCGGATTTGAAGTCAAAACAGAACACTTCGGAGAATGTTCAACTGTTCGTGGATAGCGCCCAGTCGTTTAGAAGTTGCAATTTCCAAAACATCCCGGAACGACACGGGGTTGGTCTCCCAAATGAGACCCTGTCTGTTTGTACTTGCATAACTGGCTATGCTGATCATGTTTTTTATGATTATGTTTAGCACGGAAGTGGGTGACATTGTTTGTTTGTGTACTTTTTCCTAAGCCAAGACAGAAGTTCAGAATTTTCTTCCGTTTTGAATGCTCGGCGAGATATTATGCCGTTTTTGAGGTATTTATGAAGTCCTTTGCTTAATAATATAAATTGTTAAATATTTATATAAATAATAATAATATAAATTGCTAAATAATATAAATATGAGGGTTCTTCGTTAGCATAACGAGACCCCTTAAAAATTTCCTTCAGGTTCTCATAGTTCGTACTTTTCAAAGAAAATAACGAATGAAATATTTCATTGATGATCTCCGCTTTTTAATTTTCTCAAGCCGTACAAGATCTCGAGGTTTACAGATTTATGAATCATATTGATTATTGGAAAATAGTAGGGCGCTTGTAATATAGGGTTCTCTTCCTTGTGGGTACTGTGCTAAAAAGCTTTTGAAAGTTTTGTTCAGAATTTCTACTGCAGTTGTGCATGTGAGGAATTAATTTAATAATGTTGTGATCTATTCTCGCGGTACGGAACGCATTATTTAGATGTGTGAAGATGGCACGAACAGCAGATAAAGGAAAACACTCAATATATCTCTGACTTCTGTACCACCAAATTTATTCACAACTATACTATCTATGCTTTTGATCGACCGGTAGTTACTTTTTTCATAATCGTGTTATTGGTGATGTGCCTATCTATCATGGCTTGATCTTCTTCTATTTGTAAGGTGACAGATTTATGGTCTGCGGCGATGAACAAAGCGCTACTGGTATTTAATCGATCGCGTTATCATCACATAAAATAATAATTTCGTGAATGCTACTAGTTTTGAATCGTTGCCATTTATTTGAATGGATTCTGAGACAAATTTAAGCCGGACTGCAAAAAATTAAAAAATGGTTTCTTTAAGTTCATTGTCAGCATCAAGTTTATTGCCGACATCACTATTGAATCATTTCGAATACTGGTCTCTCACTGGCAGTTCATTTAGAATGAATTCGCTCCTTTATTCCGCTCTGTTCTGTTCCGCTCCTCTATTGGCGCTACTGGCGTATTTAGTTTATTGCTATGCTATTTAGTCGTTTCGTGTGTACGTTTTAGAATATTAATAATTAGAGTGCTACAGTTTAACTCAGCTATTCAGTTACTTTTTCGTAAACCCCGCGCAACACAAATTATTGGAAGACCGTAGCTTGTGTGATGCCGGTAGAAGTCGTTTTGATATTGTATGACACGACTATCTGACAGTTAATTATCAAATGAAATGGCTATTAGAATAGTTCTATGCAGCTTTACGACATATGTCACATACATTTTGAGAACCCTATTATAATGCTAATAGCTCTCGTACAGTATGAAACATTTCAGAAGTGAGTCAGCCAGCCATAATGCATATATTAATAGTTGTGGTAATGGTTTTGCTTGTCGTTGTACCTTAAATAGAGTTGGAGGCCGTATAACTCGTCAGAAAGAAATTCACCGTATATGCTGTGATAGCAGCGTTTTTGGTGGTATTTCATGGCATAAAGTATCAAGTAGACCAGGGTCCACCTGATACCCGAGGAATTATTTTTGTGCAGAAAACAGATGTCGCCATCTCAAACGGATCGTATTTAGCCGGTCCAATGAAAGTTCTCTGAGTAAAACAAAAGGACGTGCTCACACTACCATTAAATTGAGAGTGTTTAGAAATAATTGTTTCTTTCAAGAAGAGAACGGTACAGTTGTTCTGTAGCTAAAGGATCATCGAGGACGAGTCTATTGGACCCGAAGTGATCCAGCGGGATGGATAAGCCCATTGGAGCACGCTGTTGTAGAACCTCAACAGGCACAATACGTACGAAATAAATGTCCCAATGCTAGGTGCGTTTGTGATGCAAGTGCACGGCGTGAACACATATGCACTAAAACAAAGCAGTGTAGCCCTTGTTAGGTACTTTACGGGTGTAAAGAAGGCCATAAAAGTCCAGCTCAGCAGTAGCACACGGTGCAATTAATGATTCTCTGTTGAGAATGTAGCTTAGCTTTAATTGGAGTGAGGTTTGTGTTTCGACGGCAAGCACTGCAGCCTTGGAGCAATGATTTTATCATCAGTGGGTCGCGAAGAATCTAAAAGCTCACTCGAATTGCGTTTAACAAGGTTTAAGAGGAGCGCTACTGTTTGGAAACAGCTTGAAATAACCTTGTTAGGATACACTTAAATGTGAGTCGGACTTTCTGGCGCGGCGCATTGGAGTCTAAGTAGATCACCGTCATTCAATATTAGCGTGTATTTTCTAAGCTGGTACCCACATAAGAACACTTCAGGTAACTTCGTTGCGGCGGTTTCTTAAGCGAAGCCCACTTTGCCGATGAGCACCTTGATCTCTCCCTTGCGGGACTCATCAAAAAGCAAAATTATGCGAACTAGAGTATCTTAGCTATGCACACATTACTTCTCTAACAACTGAACTGACCTAGGTCGACAAGTAGCCGTGTCAGCAGCACAAGCGCTATGATTATGTGGAGTTCCTCGCAGCATTGCAAGCTTTGACGCCGGTCTCTACTTTTTATGCTTTCCAAACCATACGAGCCCGTCCATACTCCGCGCAGCAGTATCGGCGATATGTTTTCATACCTAGGCCTACTACTAGCAACCAAAGGCACTTGCTTCTTCGTTCACGCCATGGAACGATGCCGAGGGCCTTTGTCTGCGATGGCGATGATAAAAAAAACTTTCATGTCCTCTGCATCTCAACAGTCTTGCATCTATTCGATTTTGCAAATCGCGCCGATGGCCCCATACGCAGCGGAACTCATTTGGAAGGAGCTTAATTAGGTAAGCCTCGAGCTTTCGAATCATTTGAAGATTCCTACCTCAATCGTGCTTTCGTCTTACACTGTACGACTCGGAACAGACTCGTGTATCTCCTCAATGACAACGAGCTAAATAGTACTCAGCATGAGATGTTCTTAGTCAGGCTCGGTCAAAATTGAATTCTGTTATCACTTCGTACTAACGAACTTTACTGTTATTTAAATATATACTTATTGTATACTATGCGACAAATAGGTGATGATGATGAAATGCCAGCGATATCGAACCTGCCTTTGATCTAAACCCACTCGACGGTTGACTCACCTGCTTAAAAATCTCTTTCACGCCATTGCGAACTAATGTCGTTTACCGTAAGGGGGCCTTTAGCCACGCACCAATGATACATGGAGGTTCAGTCTACTCAATGTGTCACATCGACCTTGACATGCAGTTTCTTTCCTACGACGGGCTCATTCAGCTGAGAAATTTAAGTTTTCAACAACAGAGAAATTTTGTTCGTGGAAAATATTCGTAAGTGGTAAACGTCGACAGGTTTGTCGCAGTGAAGCACGGCGTCCATAGCTCATCAGGTCCCACGTATGATACACGGGACGGTTCAAACGATGAGGTCATGAATAAACACAACGGCGCAATCCGTTTGGCGGTGCTGCACCCATTCAGCAATCTTAATACGCCTTACTAGTTAAAATCGCAGAAGTGTGTGGCGGGAGATCATGCAATACGACACATGGCAGCATTTGAGCATGTTCAAACGAAGCTCGTTTGACATGTGGAACTAGGGTGAAATGCGGAGATAGATTGACCAAATTCCCAAGTAGTATTAGATATATATATATATACTTTTAGGGCTGACCATCAGCCAACATTTAACGTCCACGGTAGCGTTTTCGGCATTGCTTCGTAAGACGAACCCCCTAAATGTAAACGTACAACGGCGGAGATCGAAGCCGTGCACTTACGTATCTGCTGCGGTCGCAAGGCGGACGCGAATGCGCTAAGCCACTGAGCTCGACATATAATATACATTTACGATATAGCGGACATTAAGATAAACAAACGCATTCTAAAATCAAATGACTTATCAAGAGATTTTATGTCAACTCTTGAAGAAATAATTTTTGAAATGGTCAGAGGACAACTTCTCAGACGGTAACGGTCTTGAAATTGCCAGGGCGGAGCGAATTATCAATACGTTCTCGTAGCGCCTCCATAGGTAGTGAAGAGCGACATTATATTCCTATAACTTTATATCCTATTAGACATTCATTTTATTAATATGCTTGTACCATGAATGATCTAACTAAATAAATAACATTTGGCCAAATAGTGCTGCAAAGCAATCAAACGTTATTCGCCTTGTTTTTATCCTGCGTCAGGTGTTGATTATATGACGTACATTACTTATAGTTGTGCTTATGACGTGCACTAGGTTCGTGGGTGTTGACGTCAATTACATCTCCAGCGTAAGCTTCGTAAACGAACGCCATTATCTATCATGGTGTCGCTTTGAAACAGGTGAATCTCAACGCAAGTTGTGATGTTTTGATGCCAACTAATTTCGCCGAACGATTTGTAGATTATTGACGACTATTGGCTAGGCACGAAGATCGTATGTGCTCGGCTGTCGGAAATCAACCAAGTGATAATGGAACGTGTGATTTCCTGCAACACAAACCGTCTCTTGGTGCTCACCTTCTCGCGGTTGATAAAAGAAGTTTTGTGGTATTTTTCTATTTTGCTCAGCATTGCAGGGCTCAGTATTGCTATAGTAAGCGATTCTTTGATGAAGATTTGCTCGGCGATTTCGTGTGTGAATGTACGAATTATTCTTTTTTGAATAGGTACGTGCAGGTAACTATACAGCCTTTGTCGAGAAACAAGCAAAGTGCGCTGGGGAGAATATACATTACCGTTTTCATTAGCACCGAACGAACAGGCACACCGAAGTAGACACTTTCATGAATCCCTGTGATTTCATATTCAGTTGCTTTTTTGATTCACACATGGTACACAAATATTTGGCCTTTCACACTCAGTTGGTACTCAAATGTGACGGTCACAACTACAACCCGCAGCTCTTCTGGTGCTAGGTGTACCTTTCAACCTCACACCGCCGCTCATTTCTAATATGCGAAGCGCCACAACGAGATGTGGCTCTGTTTTGTAAAACGTCCTCGCTGAAGGGTTTTCTTAATTTTCACATACCATTCTTTCTGCAGAACGCTACAACTGTGAAACTGGTATTCAACCGTGGCGGTTGCTTAGTATCGTTTAATTAGAGCCTTTTAATAGCTAAACCTCTTCATGAGTATTGTCCTCGTCACAGATTTATTGACATTGTTTTCCAGCAAGCAGCCTCTCTAAGCAACAGCAAACTGTTGCAACGACACATTCAGGGCTCCCGTAGGCAGTATTGTACTCACGATGTCATCACTGCTATGCAAGCTGTCATTTACTGGCTTCACATTTGCGAGCACTCCCTTGCTTACGACACCTTGTAAGCCAAATATATTATAAAGTAGCCGGAGAGCGGCGTCGTGGTTTCCTTTTGTTAGTGTTAAACTGACTGTGACCGCGTTTTGCGGTCACCGCGGCAGCTTGGTGGCAGTATTACGTGTTCTCGTTCTGTGTTATACTTATTCTTTGGTTTGTACAGTGAGGAAACTGCGACCATCATAGCCTGGATTCGACGCGCGTACACCAAATTTTCGGAACATGTATCCAGCGGAATTAGCATAAACTTGATTTTTGCTTATTTTCACTCATCGTTGTCTCTACTGTTGTTCACTATTTTTTAGGCCCTTATAATTTAACAATATTTCTATTATCTATAAATTTGATGCCTCTTTATGTTGTTTCCCTAAAATTCGAATAAACTTTTCCGACAAATCACTTTCTCCTATATATCTTTAGCTCTTTATCGATAACTCTTCTCATCGACTCTGATGCTTTCCGTATCATCCGTTTTCGGCATCGCTTTACCAACTGTAAATTTATCTTTCCGTTTAAGGATCTGTGTGCGCTCGCCTCATTATGTCCTCATTCATGCTCTTACGTTCGCTGGACGAAGCTCCAGTTATCGCATCGGTCATGCCTTCATGCGCAGTGATGTATGTAGTTGATGACGATTTTCTGCCATGATAGCCGTGAAATTTGCATTGCCTTGCATAGAGGCAGACTGATAGAGACAGTGCTCCAAACCGTCGTAAGTTTTGCACACGATACACGAGTTTATGTTTGTAATTCAGGGTCCATCACATTACTTGCGCGAGCAGCCGCAGCTGATTGCTGCAGTTGCACAAATTGCTAGCGATTGTTGCACAGGCATCTCCGCCATTTATAATTATGTGCATCTGCATATTGAACTGGTTTTTTGCAACCTATTACCATAAACACCGTGGTTGAGAGGTTTCTCATATGCGCACATTCAATACCTCTGAAAATTTTTTTCGGACGCGACACCAAAACGTGAGAGATCTTGGCGACTATTTAACCGGGTGCATGATTTCGCACAGCAGTTGATTTTGCGATGTTTCAGATTGAACCAGTACTGCTAACCACAGGATACAACGCTTAAATTGGCGCTGGGCTACTGGAAATGAGAATATTGTTTTTCCTTAAAACCTGTCGTAAGTAATTTGAAAAGAAATTAGATTTGGATATCTTAAAACCTGATTATGAGACCTTTAGACGTTCAGGAAGGTGTTTTCCGATAAGCTCATGAACTAAAGCAACGAAGAGATCTTACATATAGTTAATAGAAAGTCAATCGAAAGAAGGTTACGTCAGTTTATCCTCCTATTTTATTTTCGTAAAGCAATCTCATGATTTCATAATACCTACCCTTTTAAAAATTATGTTTGTTGCCATCTTTGTTTGACAAAACGGAGGCACTAATTACATTAAATATATGTGCCTTACGATTAGATGAAATAGGAGAGTTGATTCTCATGAGGTCGACGAAAATACCAATAGCACCACTAAATAGTAGTAGTTGTGACATAGGGTTAAAATCTTGACATTCTGTTATACTAGGGAGAGTCACGTGTATAAGGTATTCTTAATGCAATCATTTATAAGCAATGTTTCTTTATTATCGGCATAGCAAGCACTACCTCGACTAAATCAGTTTATGAAGATTAAGGTCTCCCAAAATCAGGCTAGATAGCTTAGAGAGTCGAGCTCAGTAGCTTAACGCATTTGCGCGTGCCTTTCAAACAGAGGAGACGGAGGGGCACGGGTTCAATCCCCGCCGTTGCATGTTTACATTTACGCGGTAATACATTTACACGAAGTAATACCAAAAGCGCTACTATGGACGTTAAAGGTTGGCTGATAGTTAGCTCTGAAGACACTTTGACCATATAAACAAACATCCGCGCAGCATTAAGTAACGTAAACATGGCAATAGGTGTCCTTTTGCATTTTGGCGTTTCCATGAGACTTCTGTAGTGTATGTGGAGAAATGTACGCAATCATTAGTAAAGACCAAAACAGCCCAGTATGTGGACAACTTACAGCGGGGTTACTGAATCCATAAACGACTCCGTTTATAGTGTGTATATTCGTCAAGCCAGGCGCGTGGTCCCCATTCTGAATTTAAGTATCTAAATGTTAGTCCTCTACAAAATTGAAAAATATAGGTTAACAACGCCTGAAAAAAGGTTAGTTTCTATTATAGCCAAGTGTGTATATACTCAGATCTACAATTGAGAACCTGGGGTCCATCCTGCCTAAATGTTTAAACTCAGTGTTGTTTCCTCGGTCGACTCATGCTGATAACCAACGTCGGATTTTTTCTTTAAGCTCTAATTTAAATTTTCCGAGAAAGAAATTCACAGATCGGTTTATCCCGATTCAAGTTTATATTTATTGCATCAAAATCAAAACAGGGCCGTGTAAAGTGATTACCATAATCCAATGTTGCGACGTATACAAATTCTGTAAAGGAAATACCTAAGCCCTTGTTATTACAGGTTTTTTATGTACACGTCTACGCCAATTATTCACTGTTTTACCCGTTTCGCAATTTACGGGTGATCCTCCATAAAAACATACTATTTAAACCTTCTGTTCTAAGCATCTTAAGAGAAGATGCCGCTCATCCGCTTCGTAAAAAATTTTGTATGGAAAATCACCAAGGGAAACTAACCTCGTGTACATTTTACCGCCTGCTCCGGAGTGCAGATCAAGTATATATTGTAAAAAAGGACTAATTCTGTCAATCCCATAACGAGATGCGACTCGAAACCGTGACTGGACGCGCTCAATAATTCCCATATGTTTCCTTTTATGTGGGCATCTTATAACCCTAGAACAGTGTAAACACTTAGGTATCACAAAACTTTGATAAATATAATATACAATTCAGGTGATTTTATAGCAAAACCTGAACAGTTTATTGAAGTTATCTATCCACTTTTCAGAAACAGAATGAACGTCATCAAGGGATAATTCTTTGCCTTTATTTTAAACGGGCGTGGTCAAAGAAGCTTAGAGAGAATATTATCCTCGTATGATCTTGTCATGATCAGACGGGGTGACTTCGTGCCACTGCGAGGTTCTTGTAAAGTATATGAGGAGTTTCATCGAGATTGAATTGTTGTACTGAATTTGGAAAATAAGTTTTTTATTTTTTCATAATGAAATATTATAAAAGACGGACTAGCCCATATCCTTCTATTAGCGTGTCTTGGAGGAAAGTGCTGGTTTCGCAAAGATGCTAAGTTCGTACGACACTTTGTGCAGCCTAGGTTCTAAACGGAGGGAGGGGCCTATTTCTTTAGAATTGATATGCTTAAGCAGTATCTTATAAATAAAGATCTTTGACGCTATTTGCATTATCGGTGCCTAATTTCAAAAGCCGCATTGCATCATTCACCATTTTAAAAAGCTCATTAGGTATGAAATAGTTTACAAAGATATGTTAAAGTTGCTTATATAGTTCCTACGTTGTCTACATATCTTATTTTTTTCACAAATTGGCTTTCTTGATACATAACCAAATTTTTTTATACATGCGTGACAAGGCACACAGAGAACCAATATAAAGTATCAATAATACTTCATTATTTTCTTATAACTGACAGCTACCTGGAATATGTATAGTGAGTCATTGCGATTAATATATCGCGTTAAAGTTTTTACATGCTATTAATTGTTCGAAGTAGTCTTGGTTGTTCATATTTAGTGAAACAAGTGATTTTCAGCAAAGCTCGGGAAAAGAACCGTGCATTTCACAATCTAGCTAAACTTGAATTGCTAATACGAACACATGCAGATCCTTCTTCGAGCACTGGGGATGACGACATAAAAATAAACAAAACTCGCATTTTGCAAAATGCAAAAAAAAATTTCGCAAAAGTTGCAGGAACATTTAGATTGATTACAATGAATACAGCGGATATAACCAGCCGATAAAATTTAGTAAATATTCAATGTACGGCCAATTAATTTTTGAGTCCTCCAACTTCTTTCAAGGAGCAATCCAAACACCTTTACCGAAGCGAATAATTTCTTTCTCCACCTTCCTTTCTTACTGTTTCTGTTACAATTTATTTCTAAAAATGTTTCACTGTGGATTACATTGCTGTCTTAAATATGTACTAATTCCCTTCGCCTGAATATTCTCATTAGACACCAGAGAGTGTTCCCTTACAAGAAAATCAGTTTACTATAATCATATTGAAGGCAAAGTCCATCATGGGCACGGACTATTCTGCCACGGTAGTGTGAGACTTTTATTCTCTACGACCTAAAATTGAGACAGCCCGGTGTAATCATATCCCATTTCGCCTGCCAGCTAGGTATCATAAGCTCTAATTACGTATGGCGACATTTGGCGTTGAATTCCACCGCTATTAGTGCCGCAGTCGCTAGTTGCCGGTAAATAATGGTACAAAGTGTTGACGGAAGTTCATCATAGGCCACACCCCTTTGGCACGCCTCTTGTGTAGGTGAGAGAAAGGAGCTTCTCTGTAGTTGGAATTCTTTCGCCTGTACTCTTTTTTGGTCATAACAGACTCGATGGACCGAGCGTGTTAGAGTCAAATTACTGTGTTGTATTAAATGTAAAGCTTATCACGGAGGGATGCCGTAAGAGAGCGTCTGTGGTTGGACAGTCTTGAACAGGTTACAAAAGGAGGCTAGAATAAGATAGTGATAACGGTTTGTGAGCTAGCTTCCAGAGGCGTTTGCAAGAAATATATTTGGTGGGAAATATGCAATTACGTTGAAATAATGTGGATCTCCCATAGGGCGAACCGTCCGACGCCCACGATTATGGTGGGAGATTACGTGATAACATCAAACTTCTAGACAACTTGTCGACTATAAAGGACCGGCCACAATATTATAAATGAAGTTTAAACATGTTTCGTCATAGTAATAAAATTATTATATAAGATTCGCGAAAGCTGGTGGGACCGAGAGTTCTGCGTTAAAATTTAAATAATCTCAAAAAAAAATATAAGCGTTAGTGTTATTCCAAGGAAGGCTCACCATCCACTAGAGGCAGGCCTGATCGATAATATAACTACATTATTACCAGGAAAGTGTGTGCAAATCGTTATTGCATCTATGTTGCCACTTCTACCTATATAACGTCTCCTAATTAATAACGCAGTCTCATAGAATACACTTAGGCAGACCAATAGGCAGGATTATTCATAATTCGACCAGATGATTCGATGTAATTTGTATGTTAACGTGTGTGTCCTAATGGTAATTTAAAAAAAAAACGTATCGATTGTAGAGATTCGTTTGCATAAACCTTGGACTGAAAGTGCGCAAGAGGCATATGGGTCAATAAGAACCCTTTCTAAAATTTGATTATAACATTTGCATTTTTCTATTTAAATGTCATGCTACCTTTTTTGACAGTACTGACGAAAACCTCTGCCGCAACTTCTAGGAGCTAATTCAAAGAATAAAGGCTATATTTATACGGGTATGTCTTCCGTTCCGCGACATATTCTCATTCAGTTCTTTACAAGCCCAATGGCTCGGCCAAGCGAAAATTTCCGTTTACACTTTGAGTTGTTGCTTGCTTGTATTGTAATGGAAAATAGGTTCCCCATTATCTGCAGCCCCATTTCTGTTTGTGGTTGTAGAGTTATAAGTGTTAGGCTCACCATTGTTGTCGCTTTGTATTTGATGGAAATGAGATTTGCTTAAAAATCAGCTTTTAAAAGAATTTCCACTCTAATCGGTACCTTTGCTGCTGTTTTTACAGTAGAGTTGCAGTAGTCAATCGGAACCATTTACGTATACATGCACACTTGAGGAAGTACGTGTATTATATAAAGATAGAGACACTTTAATGTCTCTCTAACGATTTCTCGTTCCCGAATGGTTTTTGCTCCATAATAGCCCTGTGAGCCTTCTTGCATTTTTTTCCGGCAATATTGATAGCCTCATTTCACCAATGCATGGATTTCTTGTTCTTCAAAAATCTGTGAGCCTCCCTCCTCCGTGGGATGTCCTGGTACATACTCTTCATATTACTCCAACCAACCCTTCCAGGTCTATTACCCCTTCATGAAGGGGACTATTTTCGTTCCCGCTAGATGCCTATTTTCTTTCCCCCTTCGGCTTCCATCGGCCGAGATAGACAGGACGTTTTCTTCGAAGACCTTCCAATCTATCTTTCTGGTCTCCCACCTGGATGAGCCTGCCTGCTCAACGAGCGTTCATGTATCCTGGTTTTCTCAAAGAGAAACTGTAACGTACCGATGATTGCTGAGCGATTCTGTATGTCGCACCCAGTCGCCCAGCCCATTGAGCCTTCGCTCACAATCGTGAGATTTAACTAAACGGTTGCCAACCAAGACTTTAAACGTTGGATGTCTTCCCTCATTGATCACTTAAAGGTCGTTAGTCGCCACACATTCCTCCGGAGCCCTTCTCCTATAAGTTGTCCGTGTTCCGCGGCACACCGCATTAGGCGTATCAAAATCCCGCTTTAAAGGAATTCTCCTGCTGGCCCCCCAAATTCTAATATGCCCTCCTAGCCCTTCTAAACCCTGGCTCTATCTTCTACTGGGTGAAAAATAACAATTTCAAAAAAGTGCCTTCCTCTCAAATTCTATTCATTCAGACACGATTGAAAATTATCTGCAATTGCGATTGAAATTAATCTGCAATATTCTCAGCCCCTTCAAGACAACGGAAAAGTTTTCGCGCACCGGTTTCCGGTGTGGGACGCGCATCGGCCCTGTGTCCAGCTTAATTCCATCTGAAGCGAATAATCGGCCTGAACCACTTTTTAACATTAGCTCATGCGACCATTCGCGTGGTGCTGACTAGCACAAAGCAGACCTCCAACCTCGCGATCTTCAGCTTTGGCATTCTTATCGAAGTGTCATCCCCTTAACTTGGTTCGTGATACGTTGACTGACCTCTGCCATTGTGCTATAAGTCGAGCCTCCAAATAGCCAACTTTACTGCTTCTGCTGTGGTCAACGATGATAGACCTTCTCCTCTCTTCCTGGTTGTAGCTTCCTTTACCTTTTCATATAGCTGTATAAAGACATCCCCCCTCTTATTTTTGTGGCGGTTTCTACCCCAGCTCTTCCCAGTATTTCCGGCTTAACCTCTTCTTTTAGCCCCTTAAAAAATATCGGCAAATATCTGCTCCTCCCCTACCTTAACCTTAATCGTGCCCATTTGTCCTCATGTTATTGTCTGACCGTGTCCGCATCCATTGAAGCTTCCCGTCAAGAACCTCAGCTTCTTTTAAGAGGTTTGGGAAAGGCATGATACCCAGGCATCACTGGCGACTCAAATTTTAGCTAGAAAGTGTTTGCTCGCTTTACTTGTACCAGTGGCCCATCGTCTGTCTTATATGTATCCCTGACGCATAGCTTGACAATCGCTCTCGTAGACATCTTGTCAGCCAGCCCTCCAATTGAAGTCAACAAGCTGGGTAGCTCTGGATTACCTCCTCATTCCGTTGCCATCCATTCATAATAGTAACCTTTATAGCCCGCGGTAAAGAGTTTCGTGGTCGGGTATTTTATCCGCCTGGCGTAATACAGGCGGCCAGTGAGCCACTAACGGGTGCGTCACCTGCGCGTCATTGGCAATAGCAATTACCATAATATTTTCTTTAAGTATATCGGCAACCAGGCCCTCCTTTTTCTCTTGGCTGGTCACGGAACCCTCATAGAGTTCCGAGCCTCTCCATGGGGTCTTTTTATTCGTCACCTTCAACTCCTTACTAGTTCCCCAATTAGTGTTTGCAATGTTGGATAATTGCCACACACAGCCCGTTGCCCTCCTTACTACCACTTTAGGAAACCCGTGGATACTCTAATCGCTCAAGATCTCAAGTTTTCCCTTGATTTAATCTATTTAATTTTCCAGAATAGCCCTTATCCTGTCCAGGGTAAATGCTCTGAGATCCTCCTCTTCCTTTTGGCCGTAAGCGCTTCCTTTCTTTCTCCATGGCCAGTACTCTTTTCAAGTCTGGCCTTTTCATGCTGCAAATGCACTACATCGAAGCCCATATGCCAGTGGTCATTCTCGCTTATTGTATCCGTTTCGTAACATCGCATGTGGTTGCCTCCAAGTGGCCTGTAATTCCCATCAAAGTCTCCGCCAGCTTCTCGGTATTTCGAGCGGTATTTTCTACACCTTAGTCTTTTCCTGCAGTTTCGCTATTACCCTATCCAGGGAGCACGTCACGTCCCCCGACCTGTTCACTGCCCGTGTTAGTCTTTCCGGCAGTCTGGTAGATGTCTTTTTCCGGGCTCTTATTTCCGGGGAAGCGGAGGCTCCCCTTTTATTCGTCGCCCTGTTCGTAGCCGCCAGTTCTCTGGCTGCTCGAGAGCAAACTAGCAGCCTCGGTTTTTTTGCGAGCGTTTTTTCCTAACGACTGAACGCGCTTTGTCCGTGTCTCCCCAGTTCCTTCTGAGAGGCCCGCTCATCCTTGGAGGCGTGCGCTTCACCGGCATGCCCGCACCCCAAGAGTCTTTTTTTAAGAAATCACGTAGTTACGGAGTGCTACTTGAACTCTTTTCTTCAACTTTAACCCCCTAATCTCGCTGTGGCAAGAATCGGCTTAAAAATATTTTTTTTGTTTTGTCCTCCTATTTATTCGAAAATAAGCCAAGTTACAGTCCTCCAGAAGACTATTCTCTTTACGTGCCAACCAAGTTCTAGTTCGCTATCGCACTCCATAGCAGGTGCCATAAAGTTTCTAAACGTACAAGATCCCTGCCGCAGTCGGAGATCAACCGTCAGTGATATGTAAGAAAGAATCCAATAGCTTTCTAGGCACTCCTTCCTTGGCCTCTGTATGTCTCTCTCTCTCTCTCTCTCGCTCTCTCTCGCACCTACCACCAAAAACCGATATTTCCGCACCCAAATGGCGCAGCCGCTTGAAAGTGGTGTCGCTAGAAACGCCAGGAGCCAGCTACCCTTTCTCTTTTTTAGCAGTGGTGGCTGAAAACGGTATTACAGAAGTTAGTTTCTCCGTAGTTGTCGCCGAGGGCGCATGGGAAGGACATCGCCCTGTTCTAGGTCAGGGAAGTCACCACCTGGCAGAAACTCGCCACTAATCTCACAGGAAAAATCGCAATTTTGCACAAAGACCGGACCTGACGGGCGTATAGGGGATTTCACGACACCCCAACAACGACTGGAACTGGAGACCTGAAGTTCGGTTAACAACGTCGCGCTGTCGTACGTGCACTGTCCTCGACCAAGATTTTTCTTAAATGAATTTAGTACACACGTGTAAATATCGACCAGATCCCGCCGGCTGCGAGTACAAGTAAAGCAAATAAATAATTACCTAATACGATCCTCTGCAGTTTAAATGATATTCGCTATCTCAAGTGTTTTTCTTTACCAAGCCCACCTTTTCTTATAGAAATCGACGCAAAATGGTAAAATATGCGTAACTATGATTCTCCTCAGTATTATTGTAGAACAAGCCTCTATATGCAAATTCAGAGCGTTGATATCTTAGTTTAAGCGTATACTATAAAACCGTCATATAAAGACTCGGATGTAGGAGTTATCTAATCGATTAATTTGATGTCGTTGTAAATATCATGTTTTCAATAAAAATACCGTTAAAAAATAACTTCGAAGATTCAGATTTGAGGAGTGGAATTTCAAGTGCGAGGACATTATCACTTGAGCTTCTATAAAATATGTCTAATAAAAATACACCCCTGACAAATTCTAGATCAAAACAAAAATTTCTAGATCAAAACTGGATCAAAAAGATCAGAACAAAAAGTACTAGCGCAGTAGTTTTATACGAGAGTAGACCTTGCATGTGCATTTCTTCCGTTAGCTTGGTTGCTTTTGGGTTGGGTTAATATAGATATACAAAAAATGAAATTTACAAAATGAACCTTAATATTGTTTGAAAAGTGGGGGAAGGTCACCTTTAAAGTTTAAATCATCATATCATTTCACTTGCACTAGTCAAAAAGATTATCGATAGCGTTTTGGGAAACCGTCGTACCTTTGGCCCCCGTTACCCTGGCATAGATTTTTAGGGGTTGCTATTGGTACGACCTTCCAGTCATGTATCATGGTTGTCAACTATGTTCTTTTAGATATTCTATCTGATAACCTAGGCTGGCTGTTGTCAACACGCCCTCACACAGTTAATATGTAGTTAATACAATCAATATGCGACTTTCCAAAAATGCAATGGAATCTTGATCAACGAGCCTGTAATTCTTGGTATCGTTCTTCCGCCTTTTATGAAAATAAGAGTAACGGTAAAGTATCTGAAATATCACAGCACCTGGATATTGTAATATGTCACAAATTCAGATCAACGAGCTTGCAATAAAGCTAAAATTGAGGCACCTATCTGTATGCACATCTAGGATAAGTGACATACTTTTCAGCTTCATATTTTTAAAACGTTAACCCAAGAACGCCATTAATGTGCCTGTCTTTGAGAGCAGCAAAAGAAAATAACGAGATTCCTAATAAAAGATTAATAATTCGTTTCGTCGTCTGAAGTTTAATATTATTTGTCTTGATGACCTTTAAATATCAAAAGTTTTGAATATAACCTCAGCAATATTTTAAGCACTAGATAGAAGGCTGAGTTCCGATAGAAAAGTTACCATAGCATATTATAAACAATCCAAAGTTTAATGATATCATATCTTATGGATATGGTTAATTGGCTCAAAGTACTGTCTGGAAATTAGATAAACTGCATGAGGATCGAGTATTCTACTACGATAATTTTACCTCGCTTATACCACCAACGCACACCAAAAAACCTTTAAATGCACTCCGTTGTGCAGTATCATACCAATCACAAACTGAACAGTTCGGAATTGTTTAACACGGCCTCACTTCTTGCAACGACGACAATTCCAGACGTCCTACAATAGCCTTTTCGGCATTTTCATATCCTCATGAACAGCTTTGTCATGAAGTATGGAAACTACTGCGGCAGAACCTTGATCATCTTTTCGCATTTTCCCTTTAGGCCAAGTTCTAAAACAACGAAAGTTTACAAAGAGAACATCATATGCAAAGGCATATTTCTGTTTACTCAGTATATAGTTTTCTACTAACACTAATCAAGGCACTTATCTGGTAAGGTCCTAATAGTCTCGTCCACTGCCCAACCTCGTACACTATAACCATTCGTGTGTTTCCTTTGTCTGATTGGTTCTTTCAAGACAAGGCATGCGAGTATTTGGAATATTTTTTTAGTTTTTTAAAGAGATGTACAACATTTAATTTTTTGAATCAAGTTTGTGCGAATTGAATAAGCCAAAATCGCATTTTCTGTCCAAGCAATATTAGGTAATATGAGCGGGCAAACGAGCTTAGAGCTCCATGCAAAACATAATACCGTATGAATATTCCATAACAGCGAAGAAAACATAGGTAAAATAATTAATTTTAGCGCCCTCAAAGAGGATCATCATTTCCAGGTGGCCTGAATACACGATTGCATGTGAAATTCACCTAAAAATAATTATCTAAATTGATTTATTGACCCAAACAAATGTCTGATTATTACAAGCTCTCAAAGAACTTTTTTAGTAGATCTACAGTTGTTCGACATCTCTTCTGAATAGAAATGTATGCTATTACTACCAACCTATTGACCTTTCCTGCGCAACGTGACTATGCCAACTTGGAATCATTATAATATTTAACTGTAAAATATTGCTGCCAAGCTTAAGCATTCATTCAATGTTCTACACGTTTTGTTTTCGTAGAAGTGGAACTTTAAGCAAAAACCATTATAAGCTTGTACAGTTCTTACAGTGTTCCATCGGAGCGAAGTCTGTAATAGGGTGAGAGAAATAGCAACGGTGGCCCTAGGTGGCTAATGATGCGTGCTTCGAGACTTTGAGACACATGATTGAATCAAAAAACGCAAACATATATTTAAAGAGTTATAAGAAAAGGGCAAGCCACCACGAGAAGTTTGCCTAAAATTTTCAGATAGATGCTGTATTTATGTTTGACACACACGAATCATCGAAGAACTCAAGCTATTGATCACGCTCGTATTCAAGAAGTTCATTTGAAATATATAACAAAATATTGAATGAACGTCATGACTTATACCGGGGTAATTTTCAGTGCCTATATTTCATTGAACGGTGGTCGCCAAATTAGTTTTTTTTGGGATGAGGCTGAACATATATATAACACACTGTCCAGCGAAATTTTGTAAAAACACTGTGACGCAACCTACATAGGCCATACAATGGACTTCATCTAGCTTAATAACTAAGCTGTACGCCTTGTAAGTTATTTAAAAGCACAGGATTCAAAGATCCGGTCCAAATCACAGCTGTCATATGACTATTGACTGATAACACAGTAGTCAATGTGCCTGCCACCTCGGAACAAACGCCTTTGTAAACCAATTATTCTTTTCAGAGACATAATAGTATCATGGTTTCGATGTGTTTTTTAGGTTTGTACTCAGAATTTCTGTTTTTTAATGTTAGGCCTTACATTATTAACTTATGACCAAATATAAAATTTTGTAATCTGTAAAAGCATCACACAACCTTCACTTTAGTTCCTCTAGCTATCAAGACGAGTTGAAAGATATTCGGGTCGTGACAAACGTCCTGTAGGTCGTTTATATCAAGATTGAAGATGATCGACCCAAATATCGATCGAGCCTTAGGGTATTCCTTGATCAACCGATGTTTGCCACAACGTATGTTTAAGGTCTTGATCATTTATTTTTATCACTGAGAGATAATTAAATTCGAGCGTTATTACTGACCCCGAATACGGTCAGCGTGTTGGCAAATTTAAAACGATTATCTCCATGGAAAGCTTTTCTTAAACTCGAAAAAATGATTTCAGCATGTTCGCTAATTTAAGAGGCTTACCCAAAAATTCTAGGAGTGTATAAGACGAAATGGAGGCGGCACAACGTAACATGATCCATGCTCATTTATCTACATATGCTATTAGATTGAAACAAAAAGACGCTTAGTAGTCTAAACGGTTGTCTCAGTTGACAAAAATGCAGATTGTAACAGAAAGAATTTATTGGATCCTTTGATGCTACTGACCAAGGCGCTCCTGTGAGCATAAATCAGACCTTTCTTGAAATCGCATAGAAAGCTAACAAACGACCGCCTAAACAACCACGAGACACGTCTTCCTTCTCGTTCTTTTATTGAAGCTATCGTTTTTCGAAAGTATGATCTCTGTTCTGAGGGGTTTTGTCAGTCGGGAAAAGCTCTACGTTCTCGTTTAGCAAATAGATATAATAGCTTTCGGGCGACAAACCTTGTTGTTCGGCAAGAATATAATGGTTTGTTAGCGGCACAACGACGGTTGAATACGAAGAGGAGAAAAGCAATTGGAAACTATTGCAGGGAGTATTTGGTCAGGAGTTCAGCTGTCGGTAATGGATGCATTCCTAAGCATGGAGAAACGGTTATTGGACTTGAGTACATGCACATAAGCAGTCCTGGATAGATCTTCGAAGGGAGGCTGCACAAGCCAAATAGATACAAGAAGCAACTACTTCGGGCCTACCGCAGGAAGCTATAAACTGGAAAAGAGCCAAGTAAGCAGTACAGAAGATAAGACAAGAGTTAGAGGGCTCCTAATAGCCGCTTGTTACAAAGAAAAGCAAGGCGAACAGGGGGACAACAAAGTAAGGTGATGGTTGTAATGAAAGCATGATCGAAAGCATGGCCTCCTCCCTGCTTACCTGGCTCACCGCGCTCTCTTGGGAACCTACGAACGAACATCCTTGTTACTGGACAAGTAACCTTTATCCACAATAAGATGGGCATCTTTTCCTATATGTACATAATATTTTTAGGGTATCATCGGCCAACACTTAGCGTCCACGGTACAGCTTTTGCATCGTGAGTTGAATTCTATAAATGTAAATACACGGACGGTGCAAGCCTCTCCCTATATCTAAAAAATACACACAGATAAGTACGTGTCTGTATTAAGATAACGATGTAACACGATATGACTTAATTATTATAGGTTATGCTAATTTGTTCATAGACTAAAGGACTTATTTCGCTTCACACTGGTGTCAGGTCCTTCGGTTTTAACTGAATACAGTTTGGTTGTAATAACTTGGGTTAGATTAATACCATTTTCGACTATTATCTTGTGGCTTTGATTTTGTTTCTTTATGTACAATAGTCTGGTAACATTTATAACTTCAACAAGATAGTTTAACAACTTTTTTATTGCGAGAATGTAACTCTGTGGTTCGCAACTCTGTATATAAATGTGGTTTACCCAATTGGTGAACGTTCCCAAATGTATTAGTATTACCATTTATGGTATTATTGGTGTGTCAGTTGGTGCAATTCTAGATATCTTGATTGTTTCTGAGAGCTTCTTGGCTGAAAATCTACAGGTAGACTCCTTTACGTCTGCATTTCTGCTCAAATAATATGGCGCTTGACTTTAAAGTGATTGCATTATTGTGCCAGAAGTTAAACTTAGTAAATTCGATTCCTTTATTCCAGGACGCGTGTGGGCGCACCGATCCAATATCTGAAAGAATATACAGCCTCACTTAAAATTTGTGTCGATTCGAGCAAGGTTCAAAGGATAAAGACGAAGGCCATTCTATTTTCCATTCTATATAGTGTAGTCGTCCTTCGTTTTATGAAAAAAATCATCGCGATTAGGCAATCTAGGTGAGGAAACAGTGATTAAGAAAATAAAAATACGATTGTCGTTCTTAATATGGTACCTGACGGTATCTCTGTTCCTTTGCGACAGATTCTGTGAATTCATCGCAAAGTCGTTTTTCATGATTTTCTGAGTGCTTTATATCTCTTCAGGGGTGACCATCATCCGATATATAATGCACAGGGTATCGTTTTTATGGTGCTTCGTAAACGCGCGTTGCAAGTATAAGTATGCAATGGTGAAAATTTATTATTCCTGTATTATTCCATAAGTCCACCTGCGTTTCTCCTCTGACAAAGTGCAGATAAGTATAGTAAAGGCCGGGGTCGTCAAAAGGTTTTATGTTAATGGTATAGTGCCGTTCGTGTTCAGAAATTCAATAATTACTATTCTATTTAAAAAAAGACACAACGATGACCTTCAAAAATACAGGCCAGTCGCTCCATCTACCTTTGCTTAAATTATTTTAGATAATATTGAAACGATTATTGTTACTCGATGTTCTAGACGATTGACAAGATGACAAGAAGATATATGAGGAGGCCACTGTACAGCAGCTTAGCATAATGACAACGGATTAGGTAACTTGGATGGATGAGAAACTCCACTGTGATTATCTTCAATATATATACATACATGTATATATTATATATAATGTAAAATAACAAGTTGAATCATGTACATTGCAGTCGTGTGCAGTCGTCACAGACAGTGGCGATCAAAACAAACCTCACATTATTTTTGAAGATATATTTTCTTGTTTTTCTTTAACCCTTCTATATTTCTAGAAAAAAAAGAAACATCAAAATGTTCCTAAACCAGTGAAACACACTATACATACATATTGTTAATACTTTTTTACAAATGGGATAAAAGACGCTAATATGTCCTGAGCTAAACGCTTCAACATTTTTAGGATGGGTATGAAGTCACGTGTTAAAGATCATATAAATAGTTCTCTGTCAGTACTAAGTGAATCGGAGGTAGTGTATGTTGATCGTTTGAACGAATGGTGTCCGTTTCTCTCTCCGTAACCTACTTCGCTGAAATTAAAGGGAGTTAAGATCTTCATTGTATTAAGTCTCGCTACAGAAATCGTATATAACGATATATCCAGGGCAATATTTAGCAAGATTCTAGAATTTTGGTGGCTAAACCATATGCTTCGTACAAACCTTTCCCAATCTACAAGTTATAGATGCGAGTCGCTTTTCTGGAGCATCAAGACGGCAGAAGAAAGGATTTTGTCCAGGACTGCTTTTCCACTAGCCACGATCGCCGGCCGCTCCATTCGTCGCAACTCAATACTCCTATTTTCGATAAGTCCAACAGGCACGTTGTAACCTGGCGTCTCCCGTCAACTTGAGATTCCCTCTCGTAAATAATGTATTATCAGACGAGATTGTCAGAGAAAGATCTGTCAACATAGAGATAAATGATTGGTTCCCCAGATGACGTTATGGTCACGAGAAACGCCACCACGAGGATGCTCGATTCTGCAATTCCCTTGTTTTGATACCCTGGCACTCAAATCTCCACCTGCTTATCTACCTTTATATTTTATTAAACTTAAATCCAAACATACATCTGTTAGTACACGCCTTTGCGACACGCCACTCATTAGTAGATATGTCTCTGTTGGAAAAAATGAAAGTCAGGCTCTTACAAGTTGGCTAAAGCATTATATGAACTTCATATTCACGCAATAAAAATTGTATCAGCTCGAAATGGGATGAAAGTAGCTGACCTAGATTAAAAACATCGTTGGATTTTCAATATTTGTTTAACAATAGAAAAACAGGCCTGTAGTCATGCCAATGGTGACAGCTCGATCGGCGAAGATTAATCATACCTTCAAGTAGTGCGTTGCAGAATTACACTGATGCAATTATTTTTGTGCTTTGCAATCAGAGGGAAAATGATTGAGACTCTCACTGTAGAGGTACAAACTGCTGCGATAATAGAATCCGTCTGTAGTTACTTAAAATCTAAAAAATAAGTATACCGTTACTATTAAAATACAAAAAATGTAGATACTAATGCGTATTGTTACGTCAGGTTATTTTTTTATACGTTTTTGGTGTAATATACAGTGGAATGTCAAAATGAGTTATCTGCGTCATTAATCACTCATATTACGTAAATATAGAATTTTCATTAAATAAATTACAAGTTATAAAAAATTATCATGTTATATTTGTAATCTAGGTATTAAGTCACTCATTGATAATTTCAGCCTGTGTTTTTGCTGCGGCACTGGAAGCTCAGGAAGGTCACACACTCGCTTGTCAATTATACTTGCTTAACAATATATTCATGGTATAGTCTCTTTTCCTAATGTAGCAAACTATATGCTCTTTGCCACGTCCACTATATCATTGCTTATGGCATTACATTTGGAAACGAACACGGCATTCGCCTTACGGCCATCATGATATCGACATTGCTTGTGACGCCAAATGACCACCCTTCCACTCAGATTATTTATATAATATAGCATTCCTTCCTTATTGTCCATTCACTTCGTTATAAACACGTTTACTGAATTTAATTTTTCATTGTTTTACTAACTGGGCCAGATGATATGTAATAATATTTACAAGTGTATCACATATTAAAATCATAATGTGAATTTTATTATAATCACTTTCCGCATTTTTAAGTGAATTTACTGCTATTGCCTGCCTTGTAAAGCTATTGGGCATTATCTGCCCATTAGCAGATAATGGATATCTTTTATAGAAGATTTGCATACAAAAACTTCACTCTTGACCCGCTCAGTTCGTTCTACTGCCGCAGAACGGTCTATAAGCCCACTTGGCAGGGAGTTTGACCGAATATCGAGAAATACGTTAATTGACTTATTCTCTGCACGATGTCATTCAGGCATACATACAACTTAGTTACGAAGAATAAGTTAGTCACTTCTTTGAAATTATATCTTGTCTGTTGTCTCTTTAGTGTACCCGTATCAATTTTGTACTTCCTTTACAGCTTCGACATGCGTTTTCAAATAAGGGTTCAGGCCGCCGATCAGTACACCTTAATATACAAAACAAACACTCTATTGTTTATGATCGATGAAAACCGGGTATTTTCGGGTTGTACCCAATAGCTAACATTAGTATTAATATTTATATATAAATAAACGGGTATATTTTTTATGCGTTCTTCTTTTTCTGCGATCTTTAAGTTTATAAACAAGTAAAAACAATGCCAAGATCGCGAAAAGCCATGGACTTGATGTAAAAAGATAATATACTGTGTATAAAAAAAATCATGTAAACGCAAAACTACAACGGCACATTTTAGAACTGAGAGCGATCTCTCATTCTGATATCATTAGGGCGATACCACAACACTTGCAGATTAAAGAAGTTTCTTTTCTTTATCACAGTCAATGATATTAAATAATTTGAGACCACTAGCACGCAACAGAATTATTTTCTCTTTAATTTATTTTTTATTTTATTTATTTTTTTTATTTTTATTATTGTCTGAACCAGACAATAATAAAAATAATAATAATAAGGATTGTAATAAATCTCTGGACGATATATACATGTATTCACCCTCGCATTCTTTCTTTCTTTTAGTGGTACTAAATTTTAGTGGTACTAAAGTGGTATTAAAGGATATGTAAGTAATAGCTAAATATTGATTTCTAAATATCTGTTCTAGGCTAAAAAACTGTGTCAAGTTTTGTGTGTTATTACTGTTATTAATGTTACGTGTGAGTGAAGTCTAGCCAGTCCATCAATTTTTTTCGAACGTAATTCGCTAAAATTCCCAACATTACGATTAATGCGGACCTTTACATGTGGCATCATTTGGTGCGCATGTGTACACCTGATTAGAGTCAATGTTCAGGCCTAAACAAACAGATCTTCAGTTTTAGAGTTTATACTGCTTAGTACCTTCAGACCATGGAAAAAAGGCCTTTGCTTTTTAGTTGTGTACGATCACAACATAGCGTAAAACAAGCTCGTGCTATATTTAACCTACTTTATAGATCTCTAAAGGATGTCGTGTAGAACGTCGAATCGTCACGCTTTTTCCATCTTCGGCAGACTTTTGTTCAGTTTTAGTGCATACATCCTACGGTAGCTCCAATAGGTTACTTTGTCGTCATTCTCAATCAACAGATTACATCACACACTATAAAATGCTTAAGTGAAACATGTTACTCCTTACTGATACCACCCAATGCAGATCACATCATTTTCATTTGACAGGGTTAATGCGACGTTTATTCCAACAAATAGCAAAATAGCAAAATTTTTCGAGCAGGCATACAAAGGGTTAATCATGCCGTATGCCAAACTACCTGTATAATATGTGTATTTCATTATCCTTGGTTCTACGGTTGCATCATGAATTTAGATAAGTTGGAGGACTTTTACGCCAAAAATAGTGTTTCAATACACTTTTTTAATACTAGAGGTTTCCACCAATCAGGTTACGCTCTGAGTGAATTTGTTTTACCTTGGTGGGTAAGTAATATTGCCGTATTTTACTGAACTATGCACAGCCAAAGGCTTTATTAGGTAAATCTAACAACGATGAGACGGTGTCCAACATCAAACTTTCTATAACTAATCGTACCTATGGTTTGATTTTACAATTGTACAGACCGCACTGTGATCAAATGACATCGCCCCTTCTTTTTAACTGAAGGCATCAAAATTACAGCTCACGGTTTACGTGTGTTTAATATTCCCTTCTTGTATTCCATTTTTCGTTGTCACTGCACGTTATCTTCTCAAGGAACGTCGTTTCTTCAACGGCTCAGCATTCCTTCTATAATTATACATATGAGCTGATTCCCTTTTACATCACGTTTTTAACCTGGAAAGCAAAGCAACCCCCACTTATACAGTACTCTAGTTTACCAAAAATGATATAGATTTGAGATCTATACACAATGATGATTTTATAATTGCTGTATTCCTCTTAGTAAAATTTATAGTGTACACAAGCGGCATCTCCCTATCTAAATTGGTAAGTGCTTTTCACTAGACAACTAGACGATGTCGCTTTACGATTCCCGCTTTGAACTGCATCGCTCGCACGCCTCTGGGTGTAAATTTAAAAACGAGGCCAGGTTTCCGACCGGCGAAACATGTCTCCTAAAGGCAGCTTGTCCAATGGTCACTTATAGAAGAAACCTTACTCCTAAATAAATAGCCTTAGTTTGGAGAGTCTTTGCTTGGACTTTCGGGGCGCCATAGTTATTCCCAGCAATCCGTTGCGCGATCACGAGCGTCCTATACGCGATAAATTAGGATCGACTTATAACGATGTAAAGCGTTGATTTATTATCAAATGTTGATGACTGCCTTATTCCTGAGACCCTATCATTTCGTATTTGATAAAGGATGAATACATTTAGATATTATACTGGAAAGGATACCAAGAACTAACAAATCTTTACTATACTGCTCATATAAACATATAGTTATCAACAGACGTATGTTTTCGTTTATACATTTAGTTATTTTATGTAGATACTTTGAGAAATTGCCATCTAATTTATGTGCCAATCTTACTTTAGTTAGTGCTTGCTGTTGTAAATTACAAGCTTGATCTTAACTATGACATATCCCACGTGAAAAATTCTCATTCTTTCATTAATAATTGCTTATTCTTTGATATTATGCAACCATTACTGTAGTTGGATTGGGATGAAAGAATTCCCTCAGCTGTAATGTCAGCTGATATAAAATAATTTTATTGATAATTTTAAAGCGAAGTGTTCCCTTGATCGTAACACTCCGAGAAACGCTGGCAAGCGTCAAACGCTAAAGTGTATAGCTTAGCGGCTCCTTATTGTGTTAGCTACTGGCACGTTCGGGGTTCTAAGATCCGGACGGGCAAGGAAAGGGAAGAGAAAAAACGGACCAGGGTCGTTCTACTAAGTGAGCGCAGTAAGAACTAGGTGGCGCTCTCGCCTATGAAGATAACCTGAATGGCGGTGCGGTGGAGGGCGAGGCGGGGGCGGGATGCGCCGTACGCGCAGTCGGTTCTTAGCATCAGTGTAGTAGAAATCTCCTTAGAATTCACGTCTGTGAGGCTCAACCCAACAGTGTCACGTGAAAATGAGCATTACTTTTCGGTGTGTTCTTTTTCATATGGATACGTAAATGCGTGAGCAGAATTTCTAAAGGTTAAGCTTGTGCAATCGGGTCAACTACGGAGCTATAAATAATTTTCCTTGAAAATTGGTGGCTATCTCTTCAGTGAATAAAGTGGTAATCCAACGCATATCAATTCGGGTAATACAGAAAATGGATTTTTTGAAATGAAGTGCATAGAGACAAGATCTCGAGGTGAATTTTAAAACGTGGCCGGCAGATCGAGTTTAGCCGTCAGTATCGACTCTAAATAATTTCCGTTGAATATTACAGGCCTCATTTCGTTGTGTGAGATGCGTTCACCGAATCGCCGATTTGCTCAAGCTCTGCGCATGTCATGAATATGAGATTCTTCTGGTCACAGTTGAGCAGGAGTGGTTTTGTGGCTCAATAGCAATATTAAACCATTTTGCAAATGTGCCAAGACTTACAAGGACAAAGACTACTACAACAACACGGTTTCGCAATGTGGATATTTTACATAATTAGTATTCTTTTTTTTTTTTGGGGGGCCGATTGAGAAGACCTCTTATCGGCAAGTTTATTTTCTCATTGAAGAAAATATACATAGTTAGGGCCAGACATGTGGCTCCCTCGTTTAAAACCACCCTGACCTGGAACCACTTTTCGTATTACGTCAGATCGGGGGGGTTTTTTCTCTGATGCCGAGAGCCGAAATTTAATAACAATATTTAGCTCAGCTCTCGGTCTTATTCACGCGCTAGTGCCGGATCGCTTGCCTCA
>MNPL01016879.1:1306-12301 GCA_002081605.1 Tropilaelaps mercedesae | reverse complement strand
ATATATATATATATATATATATATAGAGCCGCTCGTGGCTATCAAAGGTGAATTTGTGTTCTGTTTGCGAAGATTAAACGTAGCAGCGACAGCAGAGGCCATGAAAGAGGACGAACACTATGAAACAGCACTCGTCACAGGTAAATAATTATTCTTCGATGCCACCAGCATAAACGCGGCCAACTACGCCAAACGTCTTGCTCCTTGTAAATGTAGGTCAATGTCATGCGGTGAGCCTAACAACGGCCTTCACGACTAACCATTAGCTACGGTATTGTTTTCACATCGCCTCGCATGGCTAAGTTTATGAGCGTCAATGCGCGATGGCGGGGTCGAACCCAGCAACTACGTGTTTTTGTGAAAAGGTGCATTCGCATACACCCAGCTACCAACCCTACCCAGCTCAAGTAGCTAGAATTTGACCTAGAACGATACGGCTTCTGCATTTCATATATGCGTATCTGCTCGAAGGATTGAGGATACAAGGTCATGGCTGTATTCAACGGCTACTTAGCCTCTCGACATCGTCCTATACGGAGAACGGAATCGAGTGAACTGCAATTCAGCAGCCATTTTTACTAGCCGATTTTCTAGAAGTTGGACGATGTTTTACCTAGGACTCGACGAGGCCTTACCAACATTAGGACATGGACAAATAAACATCAACGAGAGATACTCACATGGCGCAAAAACCGACGGGCCCGCGCAACGAGCCCTGACGAAACGCAAACCATCGTCACGAATGGCGCACTAAAAGCCCTAGTCGGCATTAATTGCTACGACGAATCGCGCAAACAACTCCTGTCGATAGGATCAACGAAAGCCATACGAGCCCTCGTTGTGACGAGTCCCTTGCTGTCGCATTTCTCGCCGTTCTTGCCATTGCGACGAGTAATAACTCGCGACGACTAACATCAATGTTGATTTTCCCCCATTCAAATACTCGTTGCGTCTTGTCGCGTTTTCGTCAAATTCTCAACGAACGATCTTGCCTAAACGGCATCGTTAGGTCGGCTAGACCCTGAACGACGCTCCCCTCGTGGCTGTTTATCTAATGACAGACGTTTGCACAGGTGTAATGGACGCTGTGTTTTTTGCTAGCGAATCGCTATTTACTCTCACTTACCTGGGATGGTTGGTAGAGCGACGAAGGACTCTTGTCCATCTGTAAATGATACGGCATCCGAGTTCGTCGCTTCGAAAAGTGCCGGACATCGATGGCCAAACTCTACTTCGTATAAGACACCACCTGGAAGGACATCATGGTCGAGGTCGTACTTATGGACAATATCGCAGGTCTAGAAAACAGCAAACCCCTGAAAAAATGTATATATATATATATATATATATATTTGGTTTAACTATCACAAAGCGATCTTATTTTCTTAGTGAGCGCCTAGTAGAGCCGCCGGCCAGGAATTCATCACGTTTCAGAATTCTGCCCCTGGCAGATGATACAACCAATCGAGGGTAAAAGTCACCCGAGAGATGCACCTCGTCTTTTTGGACTTCAAGAAGCTGTAACATCACCACTGGACACTGGACTAACGACGGACAAGTGCATACTCGCCGTTCCTATCGGGGAAGTGCGCAACGTCAAATCACATTGGACTGGCCTGACACCTACTTAGTTCGACGTGGCAGCCACAACGGCCTCCCAATGGCACAGGCAGAAGATGGCCCTCTGAAGACAACCATCAGAACTCACTTCCGAGTACAACGCACCGATTGAACCTGCCACCTGCGTGAATATTCCCCCCTCGCTGCCCCTCAAGCCAAGCGAACTGTTGACATTTTTAGCGCTTGTTCACTATCCTGCATTATTCCACCGAAGAAGACATACGAATTTCGTGGCGATATAGGAGAGCAGTCGAAAAAAGTCAATATGATATTCTAGACATGCCACCGAAGGGAAGTAACCCCCGAGTGCACTTCTTCGGCCAAAGCAGCTGAATAATTTTGGCGCCACTTTTCAAACGCTCGATTCTCAGTGCACTCAGCGCATCGAGTAGAAGAACGAAGACTGGCATGTACGAATGTATGGAAATACGTTTCTAAAGGTGTCGTCCCTTACCCGGTGCAAGTCTTGTTTCAGCCGGCTCCCGTGTGTGTGTGTGTGTGCGCGCGTGTGTGTGTGTGTGTGTGAGGCCATCGGAGAGATGCTTGCTCTGCCACATAGACGCATGTTCTGTGTAACGTCGACAACGTACCTGATTTCTTTCCGTTGGTGAGAACTTTATGGAAGACGTTAATGTTGTTGTAGTAGAGCGATTCGATACAGCCGCGAAAGCTCGGTGGCCTTCCGGCTGAAAGAGGGCCTGCGTAGCCCCCTAAACCTCCCACGTAGACTGTCGATTTCTGACCGGGTAGGTCCAAAGATGATGGGGCCCCTGTAACCGTAACAACGTTAGCGGTGATACTTTAGTTAAAGTCTGACCTTGAGCTATATAACAAACTTGTGCATTGCCTCGACACACAGGTTAACGTTGGTTGTGATGTGAACGCGTTTTTTCGACATCTGGAAGACGCCGCCTATCCTGGGCGGATTCTACTTGATGGAAATTCTGCCAGCACACTTCATCGTGCTGGAAAAATCTCATCGCTCTCTCGATACGACCGCCTTTTAGACTGAGCACTAGCCAATATATTAACCTAGCACTTCCTGAGTAGGAACAACGGTGACCGGTACTGCAGGACAATAATAATGTGTCGTACACATGCACAGCTGTGGACGAGCTGTGGGCCATGTGACAAGCGTCTTCTGTCGTAATTGCTTGACTACCTATAGTCGAGACACTCGGTTGATTCGCCAATGTCGAATACACCTATTCGATATCGGCCCGGCCAGCCACGACAGGATCTTCACTTCTCCGGCCCGTCGGCCCTCCCGTTCCTCGACCGATGTGTCGTAAACCGTCATCGTTGTCGTTCCCACCAATCGATAGATCGAAGACAAGACCCGTCCCCACGCCGTCTTTTCGTCCACAGATGGATAAAGTGTAGCCATATGTGCGTACACGTCTACGTGACAAATGAGCGTGCCAATATAGGTAGTGGCGCACAGGCCGGCCGGTGGAAAGCGGCCGTTTCGTCTGCGCCATATTTCCTCCTGCAACGACGACGACGACGACCAAGAGGGAAACCGATGGAGTTGCTGAACGACGAAGGCCACGGGGCCAAGCAGAACCGAGCGTCCGGGGATAGAATCGTCCGCCCGCACAGCGAAGAACCTGTTCGAAGAGAAAACCAAACAGTGTCTTCCAGACTGAACGGGCGTATCCGAAGACGACAAATGAATTCTGTGGGTTCGATTGTGTGGCCCCGAAGGAAGAATGAACTCCAACATGCGCCAGGCGACCGGAGCACGCCAGGACCTGGGGGAACGTTCGAGGCGTGCATCTGCTTCAATTCAGTGCGTTGACTCTCAATGTGTACGTTGTGGTCTGAGAAAATTAAAGATGAAGAGAAGAAAAAAAGGACACATTCGTCTCGACGAAGCAGTGACCTTGACTCGGGGCTCGGCCGTGTCTCGTTTGGCGTTCGTCGATCACGAAACATCTCATAAATTGTCAAGGCAGTACGAATACCTCCTTTGAACTCAATCCGGCCACTCGCTCGCGCAGCAGAAGCAGAAGATATCAGCATGATCAGAAGTATAGGCCGGTTTCAGCACCGAGAGTCGGAAAGTGCGAGTTCAAAGTAAGTTCGTCGTTCGCGAACACACTCACCGTCCGCAAGTTGCGACCCCATCAGAGCGTCGCCAACGCGCCATAGTGGAGCGCGTTATTTATGGACTCCTTCTTACGAGTTCCGAGTCTTAATCAGGTTCGTGCTGGTCCCCCCTCCTTCGGCAGGTCATCATCAGTCATCATAGGCTCAGATTTTTCCAATTAACTGCGCGATGCTGTATTCGCTCTAGCGAGCAGGCCACGGCCGGCCCAGATAGCAGGCACAGATGGGTCCTGCCGAGAACCTGCCGGAGGATTCGCAAGCGAGCCCTCGACGACTGGCCGAGACGCAAACTTCTGCTTCGCTTTAACGCCTGCCCGGGAGTTCAGTGGCTATTGCGTCCTTTACTCGGTCGACGATGGCTGGCCCCGCAAAGTTTGCGCCTACGAAAAGTCCATGTTCAAGACGCTATACGCCATAGCCGTGCCGTCGGGTCGGAACGGTTTTATAGCGAAGAGCTCTAACCCCGTGCTGATGCGTTCGCCGGATTTGATAGACTCAGGCAGGTCGCAGGACGACGACGACGACGACGACAAGATGCCACAAGTGATGGGCTGCGTCGTCACCCGGAAAATTGCATCAGCTTTTGTGGACCGGAATCCGACCTATTGTTGTTGTTGCTGCTGCTGTTGCTGCTGCTGTTGTTGTTGTTGCTGCTGTTGCTGCTGCTGCTGCCGCTGCTGTTGATGTTGCTGTTGCTGCTGTTGTTGTTCAGCATCAGTGAAAAGTCGCTTCCATTGAATGTTGTTGAAACGAATAGAGGGGTCACTTGGCGAACCGGAGAAGCTGATGAGTGTCGTCAGATGGCCACCGTCGGCCGCCCTCGCCTGGTCATCGGCGGCCTATTTTACAAACTGCGACATCTCGTGAGGAAGTTTACCCCCGTCCGTTTACAAGAAGGTCATCCGCACACAAGGGGCTGATTGCAAGCACAATCGTGTGCTTATTTGCGCGAGCGAAATTGTTTGTGAAACCCGTTCGTTCGTTCGTTCAAATTGCGTAGCCGTCATTGGTGCTTTCACACGGCAGCGTCGAGGAAAGGCGTCCTAAAATCTTCGTCCAGCCAAATAAACGTATAACGTGAAGCATTCGTTGCGTTTCGCATTTGAGTGTGAATTGGCGAAGAATGTCAGGAAGACTTTCCGATACTATTGGTTGGCTTCGAATACATTGGCCATTTACTATTGACAGACACAACTCGATTCTTCACTTACGTCTATGCGTTATTCCAAGGGGAAAACATTCCAAGGGGAAATTGTCTGACCTGACGGAATTCGAACCTACGCGGCCGGCGACAATGGCAGCGAGTGAATGGAAAACCGTAGAGGTTCCCTCGGGAAGCTCCTTCCACCACCTCCATTCTATCGCTGACCTCGACCTTGGCGGGCGATCCGAAGAGAAACGCTGAGCTTTCGACGCAGACGCCCTCCTCAGCCGACCTGCGGACAACAGTCTCGTCGCCAACGATGGCGACAGACCGCGGCTCTTCCGCATCGTTTGTTGCCGTCTGATCCTCTTACGGACGTAGGCCGATTTCCGTCCGACTTCGGGAAGTCGACGTGTGCCGTCGGCAGTTTTGCGCTGCTCGCTAACAGCCTCAGGCTCGTTCAACTCCGTAACAACTCCGCAGACGCCGCTCTGCAGCAGTTCATGAAGCGAACATCGGAGAGGGCTGGACTTGACGAACGTCGTTGAGGACTGCGTATAAAAGCTAGCAAACAACTACGGACGGATCTGTGCATAGCGACGTGCACAACTTGCACGTTGCCGAGCAGAAAAACGCCCACAAAGTCAGTCGGACGTGGTCGGATGACGATGCATAATCCTCTATCAGCTCGGCTGTCGACGAAACCGCGCGGCGTGCCAGATTCGTGCATTGGCCGTTCGAGTAATCGTGTGCAGATTCGTGTTTGTGTGCCGTTTCTAGCCACGTTACTAGCCCATGTTGACGTACCTCGAGGAGCCCGGGGATGTCCGAAGACTTCCGACAGCCATCTGCCGTTTGAGGTAACGAAAAGCCAAACGAAGAAGCACGTTCGCTTAGTCAGCTGAGCGACGAGCGAAGGCGCGCTTTGGCACGGCTACTTTACCAATCCACTGGATCGAATTAGTTGTTGGCCACGCTATACAAACAACAATAGACATATATATATATATATATATATATATATATATATTGCGTGTCATCGGGTGATCGGCATCTTCCGGGAAGAGCCCCCGATCGACTGCAAACAACAACGACACGAACCGTGAAAGCGGCGATCACACCGGGTTCGACAGCAGGTGCCAATCGGGCGCTGACAATCGGGCGTATGCGCGAAACTAATGATCAGATTTGGCCGCAATGTCGAGTCCGACTTGATGAATGATGGCAAATTGGAACGAGATCCACGAGGACCGCTCAGATATCCACCGGGCCGGATGTCAATGGAGAGTCCGGATGTCGGAGGAAACGTTCCGAATCCGGTAATTGTCATTGCACGAACGCGGCATAGCTTCGAAATCGAGCTATGCGGCGTCTCTCTCAACGTTGCCGGCAGGTTTCGTGTGCCGCGCAAGCCACTGATCTGAAGCCACTAGAACGTCGAAACGCAGAAGACCGAATCGGCTCACGCAGAAGCACGTAGCGGCAGCTGCCGCCGTAGTGAAGTGACGGCACCGAAGCTCATTCAGAACGTCGGGATTTCGTATAGCCTTACGTCGAGAAGCGTTCTACAGTAAAACCCTATCAGATTCGGCACTGCCGTAGATTTGATCTAGCGCGAGACGGCCCATTGCTCTACGTTATGGTCCTCCGGACAAGACTGAGCGTATAACAGGCGTCCGTAACGCGTCGTGCACAAAAACGACGACACTACACGGCTATCATCCTCGTACAGAGAACTATTCCCACAAACGTCCTCCTCCTCCGAGGGTCAGCGTTCCTGATGCTGTTGTCGGTTTGCCATGCGCGTTTCGGCTCATTGAGTCGCCTCCAAGCGCCAGCTGACGAGAGGGAACCCAGCCTTCCTTGGACGTCCCATAGCTACACGTACGTCTAGCGTCCACCTCTACTACCTTCGCTTTTCTGAATCACTCGATGTGTAAACAGAACGCCATAGCACGCACGCACACGCACACAATCCAACAGTGGTCTTTACACATAGTCTCAGTCGGTGATGGCGGAGCCTTCAAGCGAAGGCACCGTCACCGCTTCTAGGTAAACCTTGTCGGTGACCCCAACATCGCGACAAGGACTGGACGCAAGTTTCTACGACCGGCCATCGTCGTGCGCCTGCGCCAAAAGCACAGCGAACGACTTCCCCGAAGTCTGGGTGCTCAGAGGTCGGCGTCGAAAGTTTCGGCCTGGAAAGGATGCGCGACAGAATGTCTGCCTGCCTGCTTAGGTTTCAGGGTTCTGGATATTATTGAAGAGTGCGCGGGCAGAGGCGGAACAGGGAAGGGATAAGGAAAAGAGAACCAGGACGTTCTAGTTGGCCTACTTCGTCTACCGAACGAAGTCTAGGTGGGAGCATCAGAGCTCTCTCTCTCTCTCTACCCGCCCCGTCGGTGTCCTGAATTGTTACCGCAAAGCTCGTGCATATCTGAAGTACGAGCATAGCAACGACCCGATCCAGGATAGCGAACGGGGTAAACGAGGACAAGGACAGAGACACAGAGAATCGTTTGGAACGCTGACGAGGGGGCATGGGGTCACAGCTCCTTCTGCGTACGAAGTCCTTGAGCAACGGCATCTCGGCACAATAGCCTGGACAGAGAAATGTTTCATGGCGAGCAAAAACGCGCCGCAGAATCTTAAATGGTTTCAGACCATCCTCCAAGATCCCATTTCCTGTCGTTCTCCTTAGGCCTGTCGATCTGTCCTGTTCGTCGCCATGTTCGGGACAGACACAGCGACCACGTCGACTCGAGTGCGCGACGCAGAGAGCGTCGACGTGTGACGCGAACAACGACGCGCATCGACGTAGACAGTTACAGAATGCCGACCAGTAGATTCGACCAGGCCTTCCGTCTGGTTGCGCGTTTATTTGCTTCGCCTCTGCAGCGTTTCGACACGCTCACTCATTACAGGACCAGGAACACGTGTACCAGTCACCATACCTGGACGAGGAGGAACACGCATGGTTGAGGTTCCGCGAGACGCACGAGGTATCGCGGCGATGCTCAAGGGAAATCGAACGGCATCAACATCGTGCGTCCGGCCAGATGGCAGGGAAAACTGCGGGCGAAGTGTGTAAATAAAAGAGACAGTTTACCAATAGGGCGAATTGTTTGCTTAATCAGGTACCTGCCAGGACTGAAACTTCCCAGTCGTGCCGACATCCTGTGGCCTGTGCTCCTGAGCAAGGATCAACTTGATCATTTTACGGGACAGGGCGTAGAGCACCTATTTACCCTGGCCAAACGTGACCGTACTCAATGTTCTCATCGTAATGAAATAAAGTGCGTGTCAAAAAGTTATTATGCCCCCAGCTGGCGTTAGACTCTGCCGCGCTGAACAGCGCAATCTAATATCCGAATACATCCTGCTTTTAATGCGAGCGATGGCATAACGACTTTTCCGAGTCCTTTCTTCACTAACTGCGGATGGATAACTGCGGTGTTAACTTTCCAAATGCTTTGCACATGAGTTAGAACAATTTCCGCTTTATGCTGCCTGTCCCCCACCTGCCCGTCCGGACCTTCTCGGCGCCCCCTCACCGGCCCATTTTGGATCTCTCCAAAGACTCTCGAACGAAAGTCGGCGTTCGCTTGGACCCCACTGCTCTTTGTTCTGCACCTGAGCTTCATCTGCTGCGAGTCAGTTCGTATCGGGGCCTGAATATAATTCCGTAATTCCTCCATATCATTGGCACAACATCGCAGCCGTCCGCAGCGGCAATCCAGAACATAAAGTTCAGACGCCTTTACATAGACTCGACGCCCAGTATAGGCAAAATGGCAGGTTGGAGCCCTTCGCCGCTCGGATACCTAAACCATCCGGCTGGGTCAGCCGACCGCTTACGAGGAGCTGGCGGCGGCGGCGGCGGCGGCGGCGGCGGCGGTGGCGGCGGCGGCGGCGGCGGACGATGGTAACAGGGCATTGCACATTTCCGGAGGCCATTGCTTCTCCATGAATAACCTTTCCAGGGGCCCCCAACAGCAGCGCCCGGCGCACATCCACAACCTCACTCAGCCTCAATGCACGCTCGGACGGCCGCTACGCCGGCTCGTCTGCCCGCCCGCCCGTTCGCCCTACGGAATGCCCCTGTCCCAGGTGTGCGCGCGCGCGCCCCAATCGGCCCCGGTGGGCTCTATATAAATCAAGCCATTAGCCAAGGCACGAAGGGCCGAGCTTGCCTAAAGGTGTCTGCGGCTGATGTGCCCACGTTTGCCCACGAGCAAAAATACGCCCTCCACCCACCGTCGTCCATCGAAGCGGGTTTGCCACCATGGCCGCCACCGTGGCCGCCGCCACCATGGCCGCCACCACCATGGCCGCCATCAAGGTCCTTGGACAGTAGCGTTGTTCAACGACAAGCCGTTCAGCGGTGTCGATTTCTAGCCGGAGTCCGGTCCGAACGTCGGATGCAGCCAGAACAAAGATTGTGTCTGATCGAATTCTCAGCGAATGCTCCTCTGCCGATTTGGCGAATTAGAGGCGTTTTTTTTTTGTTTGCTGAATTGAAAAGCCAAACCTCGAGCGTGTACACGTGTTCACGTATAGGAAGAAAGCCTGTCAACGGACACCCGAGGGCGTCCACCAACATTCTTCGTCTTTTTTATCGCTCGCAGAAGAAAATGGCGCAATGGTGAAGCTGCCAAACGAAGGAACGACGATAGAATTTGCCGTTTGGTGGTCAGCCAATCCCGCAACCGCCTCTGAGGTGTCCCCTTCACGCTCCAGATCGACGCATCTTCACGCCGTGTTCGTCGCCAAATCCGACGGAGCTCTTCGGATTAGCAGAAGAGGGGGCCATACGATAACGTCTAGCGAACCGATGTGTCGCTGGTGGTCGCCCGACGTGTCACTCTCGAAGTTACGCCACCATTCATCACTTCACGACCTCACCAAGATAGGTCGGACACGGTGGTAGGCCGCGGTCGGAGGGCTCAAGGTTCCCAAGGCCAAGTAAACGGGGGCCCCATGGACGACAAGTAACGAACGCCCCAGGGGGGCCGCGGGCAACTGGGTCGGCGACGAGGGATCGAGATCATTATAAGGAATTAACCGGAGACGACGACGACGACGACGTCGGGAAGAGAGGAAAATGGCCGGCCAGAGGGTAGGAAATTAACTTTCTGTCCTTCGGCTCACTCGTTTTCTTTACTTCGCGATGATTAATGTCGCGTTCTCCTTCCTCGCCGGTCCTCGGGCAAAAGGCAACCCACTCGAGTGTTGGGGGACGTCTTTTCCACGCGGCGCAAAGACGCATGGCTGGACGCATGCAGCTGGGCTAAGTGGCCCTGTGAGCGATAGCTACTAGTTGGCTGCGCGCGTCAAATAAAAAGAAACGAATAAACGAAGCGGACCCGCGGTTTCAGCTCCCCGGTGCCTCCTCGATCGGTGGCCAGAAACTAGCCTAATTATATTAAGCGGCCAATGAACGAGGACCGCACGAACGAAGTGAACCAACAAACCCGACAACGGGGGACAAGGAAGGACGCAAAAAGCTCCTGACATTCCTCGTCGTGGGGGTTGTCGCCGACAGTTGTTCCCTACGAGTAGGCCGTAATGATGATGACGCGACGTTCGCACGCTCTTTCGTGCCAATTAGCTCCTCTCTTCGTAAGTTTATTCAATTAAAATTTTACCTCATATATACATTATATATATATATATTGTGATTTTGGCTTTTATTAACAATGCGTTACGATGTGTTCGATTCGAGCACAAAACGAGGTCGTGAGGCGTTTCTTTTTTTTTTTTGGCTCGGGAGTTCGGAGACGTTGGCGTTACGCAAACTGTTTCCCCCCCCGAGACGAATCTGCTTTTCTACCGAGACTGACTGTCGTCTACCCGAATCTACTACTGGCATTCGCGACACGCACACGGTAGAGATGACGCTTCGATTATCATCGTTTCAGGCAATCTATGCGATTCCTCGTCGTCGCCTGTTCATACTTCCTCGATCAACCCCAGTCAACCCCAGTCAACCCCCCCCATTTCGGTGTGGCACCCAAAACGGGACCAAACGTTCCATTGGTGGCATCCGAAAATAAATACAAAAACAAAAAAAAAAAACGAAATTCTGCCGCACCGAACACTGATTAGGTGCACCGAGA
>MNPL01016878.1:17853-28112 GCA_002081605.1 Tropilaelaps mercedesae | reverse complement strand
AAATGGTTAAATCAAGCAAATCTAATTTAACTTTATTCAGGAACCAAAAAAAAAAAAAAAAAAAAACAAGATTTGCAATACGCTTGCTATGTACTATCATGATGCACTAAATGTCTATTTTACACTTTTTAGTTGCTTTGAGCTTAAATCGTTCACCTTCGACATATAGGTCGTCGATTTTTAGTGCACCATCATTGACAAATTGGGTCCGAGCATCAGAGCTGCTGCAAACTCTAACCGATTCCTTACAACTGAAAAGTACCTGTGTCTATCAAAATGGCTTTAGGAAATTCGATGAAATTTGCACGGGCAAAGGCGTCACCGTAAGAAAAGCGGCACTTATTTCCAGAGAAATGAGAATGTCTCTTATAACTAGTGCTGCCCTATGCTCTATGTAAAGAAGTACAATATGGCTTCCCAGTTATATAGTCAAATGTTTTAATAATAATATATAGACTACACTAGTGATCTATGGCTTAGCCTATTGCAGGAAATCTAAAAAAAAAAAAAAAACAATAAAATCGCTTTTTTTAGAACTTTCACTTTATGTCGTTTCGTATTGAAGGTTAGATATACATTTGCATTACAGAAGGCGTTCACGTTATATTACTTATCATCTACAAACCTTACCTCCTTGATACCGGCAAATCTAGTTGCAAAGTATAATCAATGATATTCACCTGACTAAATCAATAACGATTTATAATTAGGTGCAGTTTAACACAAGCAAACGAGCAAGTCGGTCTAGCCTACTGAGTATATAAAAGTAGATAAAAATATATATATAAAAATTCAGTAAGCTTCTTTCATAAATCACTAATCGGTCAAATATTTAAAATGACGGGTCAGCCTACTTAAACATGTAAAAGTAAGGAGTATAAAAAATAATTGACTGTTATATCATGTGAAAAATATTTCCAGGCATAGAGAAGGATCATTTTTATCATGTTAAGTCAACTCAAATATATCATTGGTGGCCATTCAAATTATCAAATTCTAACCACATATGTGTTTTGGACATCGACAGCTCTGCCCTTGGCAAAACTACAAAGTTGCGGAATTACAATTGAGGGGTCGGAAGTTCATTTCGTCAATCCTTTAACCGGGTTGGTTGCCCCTGAAAATGTATGTAAGGAAGGTCAAGGTTCTGTGCTTGTGAAGGTGCCTTCCTCGGTACTTCAGTTAAGATTCGAGCTTTTGTCGTTCAACAAGTCGCAGTCGGCGATCGACCACGAGGGAAGACCTCGCTGTAGTGATGACGCCTCTCCGTTAGCGTCGGTTTTGTATCCGTCATTTACCCTGACCTCTGTGGTGACAATGATGGACAACATCGTACGTTTACTAACGATTAGATTGATTTTTATGATAAAATCGGCATGATTTGCCTCGATTGCAAGTGTCCAAAGACTGTTGGAACAACCGAACCGAATGCAGACATTATTTTTTACATTATTACTAGACAGAAGAATCACTTCTAAGTAATCCAGTGCGCCTAGAACTGATTAATCAATAGGGTTTAGTGCATATCACCATTGCATTAGAATAATCTGAGCTAATCATGCGAAACTGTGTAGGTAACTTCTAATCACAACTTGTACCTGGGTTAATTAGTGTTTATATGAACATGTGCTACAGTTATTAGATTGCGTGGCAAAATTCTTAGTAGACAACCAACGATATTCGTGTCGAGGTCGAAGCAATCCTTCACTCAAATGAAGCATTGCGACATGAGGTGCACATTAGCCGACTACCTCGAAATTCTCTGATAAGTATATATCTATTAATCTGCCATTTCACTATTTAAAAATCCACTTTAATAACTTGTATTTAACAACCGCAACAACTTTAAAATTCTGTTATCTTATTAGTCTAAGTATGCTAACGAATTTCTCACGCAGTTCTTTTACTAATACATGTATGCTTCGGCTGTTTTAGTGATAATTGGTGTTCAAGATTCGAAATGAGTGATGCTAATAGTCAAACTAGCTGTGTATCTCGAAGCTGCCCACAAATCCGCACCAAATTTATATCGTGTAATTTTGAGGTAATTGGTAAAGTTTAGAATATCAAAACTGTTTGTTTTGTTCACAATCTACCGATTTTATCGGTACAGAGATCTTGCACTGTCGTAAGGATTCCCAGTTTTGAATTCATTGATATAGAGGTTCTAAAAACTGTTTATACAAAGTGAATATAAAATAGTAAATGTAGTCTCGTAATTATAAGATAATCAAAGAAGTAATAATTCGTACATTACAGTTGCCCAGTTTATCGAATTTTTTTAAATCTGATTTATAGAAATCCTGTGGGAAAACGAGAAGTCGAAACCGTACAGTATTCAAATTCTTCAAAATGTATATAGCCCAAACAGGCTATCGTGTTTGTAGATAAATGACTAGCGCTAGTGACCTGTAGCGATACTTAAAGACCATTTTGACGGCAATAAAATGATTACTGCGTAATAATTACGCCACAAGAAGATATCTGCGTTTGTTAAATTCACCCTACTTTATCATAAGCTTTTTTTTCTAATTAGGAGGCCATTTTATGCAAAGTGAAACTGTAGGGTTGCAGCATAACAATATCCAGATCATTTTGTTTTATTTGTTTTAGCTCCACCTGGCTGCCTTCAGTACCGCAGATCTTCACGAGGCCGAACACGTTCATTCAACTGTGGCGTGAAAAACCCGATTTTGATTCTCTCAAGTACCATGTTTATCTGTATGCCCTCATGAAATCTTATGTAACATACATCAATACGCAAAGTCTGCAAATACGAGGTCAACTGAACTTTAACGCCGATTCTCAAGGCGGAACCCCCGTCTCGATAAGGAACTGAACGCCACATTTCTGATTCAATCCCGTGCTCTTACTGACGGCAATCGTTCCTGGGCTTTGTTCTCAAAGAAGTTTCCCTCCCCCCCTCAAAAGCAGCCCATAGTTGCTCCGGTTATAAAAAAATTTCGTTTGTAAAAGATGAAAACTCGAATAATGTATTCGAAGCACAAGTACCAATAAAAGAACTTAACGTCTATCTTACGCAGATCATCAAAGATGCTCGCCCTGTGCAGGTGCTGACCCTTCAAACTCACACGACGAACAAGTTCAGCAGAATCTATAAAATATTATAAATTACATTATGCAAAGGCCCGAAAAGCGTTTCTCCTATGGTTCTGATCTGATTCTTCTGTGTTTTTAGAAGGCATATTTATAACTAATAGTCGCCACGAGCGACATAATCACTCTCACCACGAAAAACACAGACGACATCACTGTTTGTATACTCAGCAACTGAACGAAGCGTACATTCTTATCCATCACCACAACAGCTCTCACCATAACCATAGCTCGAACCATTCAGGTTGTGCAAACGACAGCACGGCAGACACAAAAACAAGCATAATCCCAGTACCGGCTGTTTTGCCTCCCATAATTCTTCTGTCGAGCCTTTCCCAGCTAGGGCTACCAAATCTAATGACCAATTTTCTCCCAAACACTGCCCGGCCAAATACAGAAAACTCGACGAGTGACTGCGAAGGCCGGTTTGAGATTCGGTATAATATCAGCCAGCTGTGTACTAATGGGAGCCCATCCTTTTACCGTTATTATTATAACCTGCACAAGTACCTATGTGAATTGCTAAGAAACGTGACGCTTTGCAGCATGAACGAAACTGAACAGCATCGCACAAGCCATAATTTAAACGGATCTATGCACTAATTATGTAAGCTGCATTACCATAATGAGAACTTCAAACAACCGAATCATGCCTACTCAAGTCTCATGCTGTAGTAAAGTGTCATAACCAAGCACTAGGGTTCCAAGGTCGATCGCCAACCTCAATCGCATGGTAATAATCATAACCAACAAAAGCCAGCAAAAGAAACGAGGAACAGAGGTCCCGCGAGGACAGACATCCCAAGGGTGGATCGTTTAACAGCATTGATCTTCGTTGTTTGCCCATTCCAATAAAGTTAAATGGAAGTTTGGGTACCGCTGAAGGAAATAAATTTTCCAATGGAAACGAGGACAATTGCAATAAGCAGCTAATCAATTTCGTTAAAAATCTAATTTACATTCCCATTATTGGGTGGTTCCTGGTAAACAGAACAACGTACAACTATGCACACGGAAAGTGGACCGACCACGTTCTCGCAAATCCGTTTCTTTTACTTGAGGAAGCGATCTGCGGTTACGAAACAAACGAGGACCATCAAAGAAAACCATAGAGTTCTCCAGAAAACTGTTTGACTGTTTGAAATTTCAGATCAAATGTGTATCTGTCAATTACTTTATTCGAATATGTCAAGTTAGTATATATATATTTCAACAAGTGGCATATACATACTGTAAAATTTAGCGAGACAAAAAATAAGACATAAAAATCGCTTATGCTCCATCTGTATCCTGTATATCGTCATACGTTCTTATGCTTACACGATGATGAGCGAAGTCAAAATAAGTATAGGGTGGGCTAAAATTATGCGTTGGTTGACAACAGATACGGTCTTTTAATTGAAAGATAATGCAATTACTGGTACCATGAACAAACAATACTCATTGAGGTTTAGCAACACCTCGTGTGTTTTGCACAAGGTATAAAATTGTCATATATGTAACAGTATTCGTTGCACAATTATGGGATAGAGAATAAATGAGGTTTATTTAACATACGTGACCGGTCATCTACCTATTTTAGTTTCTAAACATCCATCACTTTCGATCGATCGCGACATCCATTGTACCAACGAGGCGACATACCTTCTGAAATAGAGAGGTGAAGCAATTATTTTTGGTATGTTTTAGAGGTACTTTTTAAATGTTCATCACAGAAGCACCGCTACTGATTGCGAAAAATTTGTTGAGGAAGGCCGATTTTCGATTTTCGATGGATTCAGTTAGCATTGCTACCGGTCAGAAAAAATTTTGATGATATACCGTTGACTTTTTGGCATTAGCACTATTGATTCTAACGTCATAGTAATCTCTCTTTTTGGAGGTACTTCAACAATTATTTGCCAACTATTTAAGAGATCCAATATACCGTCTGCCAGTGGCGCGAGTTTCAGAAGTTATGCCAGCTTAAACAGTGGCTATTTTTGTTGTATCAACCCAAAGTAATACTGGCAACTATTTTTCCCTTTAATATTAAATATGCCATTTGATTTTGACCCTAAACCACCAGAGTGATTTAATGTGGTGTGTAAGGTCAGGACAGATGACGTTGCAAGTTTACATCGCGTCTTAATCTGAGTCTGCATCTCATCAATAGCACTGGATTAAATCAGTTAACAAAACCAGAGATGCATCGGTTTATACGTGTTTGTTTTCTACCCATTTAGGTGTATCTTATTATACTTATAAAAATTTTTAATATATTCAGTTTTGTAATTTTAACATCAGCGACACTTAATATAAATGTAAAGGCTTAGCAACTGGGGCAAAACATGTTATTTTTCGATAGATTTCATTGGCTAAATGTATCTTGTAATATATATATATATATATATATATATGTGTGAAGATATAAAGATCAATAATTCAGAGGGCTTTATTCAGGGAAAATGCTAATATATGGAGCGATTCTGCAATGGCATCTAGAGATCGAGTAACTAATAAAGACCGTTCTTCTGATTATGTTTCTTTCTAGGTCCCATCTAGGTCTTTATCTATCCTATGGTTTTCTTGAAACACTTAGAAGCGGATATTGCCAAAAATCGCAGGTTTTCCCAAACCCTTTTTTCGGAATATCTTTAATTTTTCACTAAAGACTTCATATAATCGACTACCAGCTTTTCGCATATAAGCACAGCATACTCAGAAAATTGTTTTTAAAGAACATTTCGAACCAACCAATAAGTTTACGTACCAATAAGTTTAACTGACTAGAGATAGAGTATTCAAGGTTAAGAAATGTCTTGCTTACTCAATAACAAACGGGTTCAGATTTTATTGAACGACTCGGCCAGTTAATTCGTACCACAACGTCGGCGCAATTCAATCGGCCAACATTTAATAACATACCATGCTACCGCTGATGCCAGGGAACCCTTTTATGTCCATCCACTTAATTCCGCGATGAACGTTCATAAGAATTGTATCAGCGGTTGCAGTCAATTCTTAAACCGGCATCTTCGAGCCATCCATCAACTCCTTCACTGATCTCTTTTCGGAGCTGTGAGTACTTCGCAAGTAGCAAAGCGAGAAATCATAACGCCTGACTCAAATCGAAAACAGTGACGCCCGCGCAGTGAATAACGTGTTGCCTCCCCTATATCTGGTCTAATACCATGCCAACCGCCGCAGCCTGGGTGTTCGCCGATCGACTCATGACCCGTTGACTAGTCGCTCATACAAGGTAACTCACTCGACTTGGTATTACGCCTAGTGGCAACCCTGAGCAATACTGCCAACTAACATCACTGACTCTTGATGCCGCTATGGCTTTATGGTTGTGTGGTTCTCCTCAGACTTTGGATATTGAGCTGCTGCTCAGAGTTGAGGGCCTGGTACCACAAACCCTCTCCCTGGCAGGGGACTCTTTCAACTCAGCATCCGCATAGGACAAACGGCGGTATAGTGTCAGGGCCTCGAGTCTGCTATTTCTTGTTTGACCTACTACTACCGGTTCTACTGCAACTATACTTTCTATCTCTGTCTTTCTGTGCGTGTGTGTATGTGAGTCAATGTGAACGGCTGCGGGGCTCTATGTCGTGCTAAGTCTTTTTGGTGGTTTCATGCTAAGTCGCCTATGGTTCTTTCTGTGGTACCGCATCTTCGTAAGGGATTCGTAACAGTGCTGCGGCGTTTCCTCCATTCAGCCGCGTGAAAACTTAGTTTTTTGCATTCCTTTCCGCCCGCAGTGGATTGCTTTTCGTGTTCGTCCTGCTCGCGCACCCAGCGAAGGATGCCGTGGAGCGGGGGATGTCTCCACAGACCACGCAGAAGCCGATCTCGTAAGTGTGAACTGTAATCAAAACCACCTTGACTTGAGCAGCATACATAGAATAGCCTGCTTCGTCGTTTGTCTTGATACAACGATCGTATCCCAACTCATTAGAACAAAATGGTTGGGCAAGAAAGGAGAAAGTGCCTGAAGAGCTCATCTTAAAGCTAGACACCTGCTTACGGTCAGAATATTCGTACCACACGCATGCATAACCACGCGCCGCCGTGAAATAACATTCTATTGAGAATATTGACGTGTAGGCGGCCTTTAATTTCACATTAGGCTCGCTCGCATAGAAACATTCTGTAGATGCGTGGACGTGGAAAAACATAAACCCTACCAAGATGGTTGTAGGACGTTTCTGAGATTAAAAAAAGAAGGTCAGTTATCTCGAAAAATAGAGGATGTGATTCGAATAAAGCACGCCAATTCTTTTAACAATATGACTATAACACCCAAAATAGATCTTGTTATCCTTGTGAAATTTCCGATTAAGCCAGTGATGAATTTATCAAGAAAATATTACAATTCATACCTAAAATACGTAAAAGCGACTCTCGAAAAGTGAACACATTAAAGAATTTTCTTGCCGTATAATATTTGTATGTGCTACAAAGTTGTCCTGTCAAAAGGCAGTGAGTTCGATACGTGCCTTGTGGTGATTAATAATGACACGTGCATTTTAGGTACTCCTGCGTATGTAATAACCGAATCATGGATAGCGAGTGTTTATTAAGTTGGTCTGTGTAACCTTGGCACCATGCTGACACGAATGCTTACAAGTCCAGGCGTCGTATCCAACATATTATTACAACTGTTTTAGTTCAACTCATTTCTGAGAAATATATAACCGGTGAGGAACCTATATAGGTTTGTCGCTGCGCAAGACTGTTCTTTAGCCCTTTTAAGTTAGTGTACCATGGATGTTAGTTATTGGCGTGCATGTGAGACAATGTGTCGCGGCTATTAAAATATTTCTTTAGAAAAATTATTTCATTATTTCATACCAGATTGAGTGAGGAGTTCCTAATGACCAAGAATTTCTTCAGAATCATATATATGATATGTGATCGGCATAACGATGCAAATCGAGACTTCATTTAACCCTATAATAAACGAATGGGTGTTATTGAGCTAATTTAAATTATGTGATATTACGTGCCGTGGACTTTTGTTTGTGATGCTAGATGTATGTATATTTAAGTAGTATAACTTCCTTTTTGTGGCACGTTGTTATTCCTTCTGAATACAATTATATTCAAAATTTTGTAACAATTTCACCCTAAGGAAAAGACAGTGTCATTTTCAAAAAGACTTACAATTTGGTGTATATATTTGTCTGATTTTACATGATTTTAAAAAATAGTCTACACTTAAAAGAACGTCTTGCTTAAAAGTTGTCTAACTTTTCTTTGATTTTGCGATGCGTCATTACACATCGCTCAATTCATAGTTGATTGCACTATACACTTTTTAACGCCCTACACTCGATGTGCGATGATGTAAGATAACTCTATAATTCCCAATTACAACACATGATTATACGTCTATTTATGGACGCATTGAATCCTTTCATTTTTTTAGGGACATTTGGTACGTTTAGATTCAGCTGGGTAGTACCTCGCTTAGGGTTGGTAACAGATGTATGATCGTCTTTGTTATAAAAGCTTTAATTTTCCCAGCGCATAAAAGAATGTAATAAATTCCAGCGGCTGGGATGCTCATTGTTTCAATGTTTTGTTTTAGATTTCCTTTTCCAAAGGATCAGTAAACCTGAGACTGATCCTTTGCAAATTCACTATGCTTTATTATTTTACAAAAAAGGTAGACGTTAAAAAATCACATTAGGTGTAACAATTAATAATTTCTGTCACTATATGTTCTTCTTTCAAATTCAATTTCTGTTTTTGACGAGTCTCTTTTGTGAAAGTACTCCAACCATTGTATTAAATTCGCCAGCTTCCCAAGCTAAATGGCGTACTGGATACCATGCAAACCTCGAAACCCTGAGGAGTTATCAAGTTTTATGTATCAAAAACATTTCGAAATTATGACAGAATTTTTTTAGATAAGGCGCTTATTTAATGTTTGAAGTCTAAACTGTGTGTTACGCTGAAAAATCAATGTGAATGTTTAAATCTTGAAAAATGTACCACTGAAAGTCTGATCACTGAGTGCGCCATCAGTGTGCATGAAAACCATAAATTGAGACATGTCGTCGTAAATGTAGCAGGTCGCAGAAGAACATAACAGTTCATTTTATAGACACATCATATATATATATATATATAGATATATAAAATACAAATCTCTGATTGCTAATAAAAAAATCACGATGCCAATTTGTATAATACAAACACCCAGAATGGGAGCACCAAACAAGCACGACACGCTTGAGCGCACTGGATTTTACTGTGCACAATTAACATTAAAGCTCCAGGTAAAGAGGCCATTAGTTACATTAGGAATACATCAGTAATGAACAAAGGAAACGCCCATAGTGTCGAAATAGTTTTCAGATGTGTAAGTATTAGAACAACTGGAGAAATAACTTTGTACGTTGAAAGATAAATATAAAATATAAATGTACCAAGAGTCTCATTTCACAAGGAATTCTTAATTATTTTCTACGTTACCTTTTACTTAAACAGTTTATAATTAAGACGTAATAATTCGTGATGCCATCTTAATCAAGATGGCATCATGAATGCGCAATTTAATTTTTTTCTTTTTAATTTTTTTATTCAATTTAATTTTATTTAAGGAGACAGTTTTTTAAAATGATGTTATAGCATACCAAAAATATCAGTAAACCCCAAGACAAATATACAGCTACTAGGTTCGGACTCATAGTTAACAAAGGAATGTAAATCAATTGTGAAGCGAGCATTCAAAAATTGACCAAAAATGTGAATTTTACTAGCAGCTCTTTTAGAGAGGCAAAATAATGTCGAGAATCTTATATTAATATCTGGCAAAACCTGTGCCCTTTGATATTGTCAGTAATAGCATTAATGTAACATATGTTCGTATTAGCTAGCGCTGCTTTAGGATATTTCGAAGTAATGTTAAGATCTTTTTTTAAATAAAAAGAAGTTGGTGTCGCATTGTAAATATTACTTGGACAAAGTTCAAGGCGGCACGTTGAAAAAAGAGCGGTCGATGTTCTAGAATCTGAGTATAATCATGCACTTTTCTTTATTTAAGTTTTAGGTTTTCAGCTTTAATTATAAGCCACGTAAAAAGGTCAAGTCATGTGCATTGACACGTATGCCCACTATTGTTGTTTTTTATTTTTTTTCTTCATTTA
>MNPL01016878.1:0-11068 GCA_002081605.1 Tropilaelaps mercedesae | reverse complement strand
TTATTAATATTACAGTCAGTCCAGATGTCATCAAACCGCCGTAATCTCGAGCATGAAACCTCTCTTTGATTGCCATTGTACTTTACAGAATCGTATTATAAGTTGTACTATATATCGTACTATATGTGTACTATATATCTATCTTATTACTTCACTGGTGTGTGGGAAACGTGTCGTTATAAAGCACGCTTATCTTAGTATAAAATTCATCATATTTTGAAAAATGTAACTACCATGTTGTTATTTGAAAAATATGGAAAGGGTTGTCAGTGGCAATTTATGTCAGTAATGAATGTGCCATCTGCCGTACCTACATACGGATAAACTATAATTATGTGGCAGTATACTAAACAGTCTATATATTCGCTAAAAATTTCATATAAGCTGCGGTAAATTTCAATCACAGGATAAGTATGCGAGGGAGGGACAGAGAGGGACACCGTTTTGACCATCCACTACCCATCCCTCTATTACGAGGCCGGTCGCAGTGATTTCAGCCGAATCAACTCGCGCCCGCCCCGATTAAGAGCATCTCCATAACTCAGGGGCCGTGTCTTACGCATATCTGGGCCAAACGAAGGGTCCCTATTAACCAGGCTTCTAGACCCTCAGCACCTCGCGAGGCAATAGCTGCATGCTAGCCTATAGGATTATCTCTTTCGACAATTTTAATCTCTAAAGGGAAGAAGGAAAAGCTAAAAAGTTAAATGAGATAGTGCCATAAATGAGATAGTGATGTATGCCACTAACTGTGCTATGCTGCGTTGGTAAACACATAAGGGGAGAGATAGAAGTACTGGTAAAACACAGACTAGGGAAATGTACTTATTTTGCGTGCGCATGAAATAATCCTTTGCAAACACAATGGATATGGTAGTCATTAATGGTCCAAAAACTATACCAAAGTAAGCATTTTCAACGAGAAACGCCCTCTTTTATGCTCGTTCATGAAACTTATAAAAAGCGGTCACCACATGTCTCGGAAGATGAATTCCTTTAGTAGAAAATTTAGCTCACGGTTTGAAGGAATATTCACCTTTACGTTAAAACATATTCGTAAATCTAATCTTAAAACGAGGCATCGTTTTAAGATGATACAGAAAACGATTGTTCAAAGAAATTATTATAAAATGTGGCCGTAAACATAGGTTGAGAATATGCGTGTCGGAATTTGTTCCTGAGTGACGGATGGGAACAGCTGTGGCGATCAGGGTAGCGGTCGCACATGATGTTATCGACTCTGCCGTCGTGATTTTTCTTGCCTATGCAGCAGGGCTCAGTTAAGGTACGAACAATTTTAGGGGCAACATGATTCAGGCGGATAAACCATTATTCCAGGATATGCAATCGGTTATAACCCAGAAGAGCCATTTCCTTTAGGCTCGTCGAACTGGCAGCCTAGCATGGAAGAGAAGTCTGGTGATTAGACCTTTTTTGAATTTACTGACACATATTAGTTTAAGAGTAAGACGGTAGGCAGAATCTCGATCCTAAGATACGGAAAATTCTTGACGGTAGAATGGTAAGTATAAACATACTTTCCTCTACTTGTTTTCAATTGTTGCATTGTTAATTCCTTCTTTGGCGGTATGAGGAAAGAATGATTACATTCAAATAATTAAACAAATCGTTTTGTAAAGCACGGAACCCGATTTTGAGCCTAATACTGGCCTACATTGACCGAGGCTGACGTGTAATTATACGTATTGTTGTTACTTTAATTAAAGTAACAACAAATGTAGCACTTCAAATACAGACTACACTACACAATCAATATATACTTCAATCAATATACACGATCTATATACGGGCGGAGAAATAACTTCTGCCCCGCAAATGAAGGAGAAGTGACGGTTATGGAGATTTATCCACTGAGACGTAATGCTTATAGTAAAAAATTGCAAACTGGTGTTGTGATGGTTGGGGCGTTAGTTGTAAAAAAAGCTTCGTTTAAAGGGGAAAAATGGATAAGGCCTACGCGGTAGATTAAACAAATAAATGAGTGAATGCACTACGCGGATTAAAGGAGCAGACATATCGGGTAAAAAGTTAACATAATTGACGCCTGTGCTTTCGTCTATAAGGCACATATATCTACTGTAGTACACGGCCGGCCAAACGAAAAATCAGTTTCGGAGACACATGGATACTATAACGAATACAATCAGCCTGGATTTAACGTTCTACTTTTTGCAGCAGCCACCGCGTGGGGTAGTTTTGCATCTAAATGCATTAGCAGATGCGGTTACCTTGTAGACAGAGCAGGAAAACATAACTAGATTAATCGATTCAGAGCTTGCTAATCAAGTAATCTTTGTCTCGTGATATGAATCCGGTTTTACTGACTCAGTAGAAGCATGGTCCGGCTATAGCTTTCCCTCTCAAATTTAACAATGTACAACCTAATTGAAAGAAGTCTGCCATACGGGTGGACCCGATTGATCATGAATATATGTATATATAGATGCTCAGAATGATGCGTATACGCGAAAATCAAAAGGAATCAAAATATTGCCCATAAAATACGATGGACCAAACCAAAAAATCAATAGTGAAGTTAAAAGCACCGCTATGGTAGACTAAAGAGCAGCGCAACATAAAGACAACATAATTTTAGTTTATCTAAAGTAAAACTTCTTATGAAATAAAAACTGTGAGACATGGCTGTCATTACAATACATAATACCAGTATCGCCAAGCAAAGCCAAATTATGGGGCTTTTACTGCTTTCATCGTGATGTATTTGTAAATTGAAATTAGGTCTTCAGGAAGCACTGCTTATGCGTTAAGCAAAATTTTGCGTAGCCCACCTTTGGTCACACATTCTGCAGTCATAAGAAGATGGTTGAATATGTTAAGTGCTGTACTTTTCAACCTTCAAGGCAACAAAAAGGAGATAATTTTGTATTGTCCATTATAGAACTACCAGGTAGACATGACAGTGCATATTGTTTGTTAGCGGGTGAACTTGCGTTAAAGTACACCGACCAAGAGGCTGTGCAGAAGACAGTTTTGGGATGTTCTGTGAAGTTACCGGCCTAAGGGTTTTCAGTTCTTAGGTCCTCGGAACAAAAAAGACTTTCGCTTAAAGTAATTGAGAAAGAAATGCGTAATAATAGTATTCGTGTGTCGTCATTATGTATTGTGCGGCAGTATTTATATTTTTTCTGATTATTTTTAACAGAAGACCCGGCATATCAAGCACCGTTTATTGTCACAGTGAGCTTGTTACCTACCAACATACAAAATCATGATAACCAGGATTATTTACTACCTGCAAGTTAAGGAAAATATGTTGTTTCTTCTTTTAGGAAACGAGTAATTTTAATTACTGACCATTCGTTGAGCTGAACATTTACAGCAAATGAAACGCTAGGTAATTAAGAAGTTGAGCGGCGCTGAAGTTTCTAGATATGTCTAAATTGGAGCTTAATACATGTGCCACCTATATGTCGACACAAGGAACGTGGTCCTCTTTTTACTAATTAGCTATATCTTGTCTTATAAAGACAATATTGATAATGTATTTTTTGTATACGTTATCGTTTATAAGGTTTTCAGTCTCATGCTTTAACCTATTATTAGAACAGATTTCACTAAACCTGTACTTTAGTGTAACTATGTAGAAGTACACGAACAACCCGAAAATATAATTTCTCAAAAAAGCCAGCGCTAGGCTAACGCTATTTGTTTCATTAAATTAGTGTCGTACTGGAATATTAAGAAATTTCGTTTAAACACCATAAGGTTTTAGCTCTTCCAGGCGAGGAAAATATTTTCAAAAAAGTGCACTAATATGAGCACCGGTAAAACCCACTACCTAAATTGAAAGTCAAACAAGTTTGTATATACTATAGAGCTTTTGATACGTATTAAACACCTTTAATATTCTCTAAAAACTTTTTATGAAACGCTTTGCATTCCGAGCCAGATTTTCATTTTCACAATAGAAAAAATGAAAAAATCTTATTAGCCAATCCTCAGTGTTTACATTCGAACACTGAGAGCCAAATATTCGAGTTTTCAAAAAAGACCGTGTAAAAAACCAAATAGAAAGAGGTTTGCGTTACGTGTATGTGCACGTAGGTTTCCCCAGTCCTGAAAAACGTCTATGTTAACTACAATATAGTACACAAGGGAGGGTTTCTCAGGCTGCAATATATAAATATATATCTAATATTGTTAAGTATATATATATATATATATATATTATTACTCTGATTTAACAAGTCTAAATGCTAAACGTTTAGTGGGCTAACATTCAACGTTAGGGAGCTCGGCTGAGCTAGTGAAAATATTATTATTTTGGCTGCCCTTTTGTCAGGCTTGATGAGCAGTCTAAATGACAGAATATTCGTAAGAATAAACGCAAATGTTTGCCCTCGGAGTAATTATGATATTTTTCAAAACCGGTTTGCTTCAATTTTTATTTTTCTGATGTAATTTTCAGATGACACAGGAGTTCGTAAACGGGATTCTTCACCTATATTTGCTGCAATAATCAAGGACGATGCCGGACAGCGAAAATCCGATGTACTCGGTGAGTGCTTTTTAAAGATGGATAAAATCGCTAATATAGGAAATAGGTGTCTGAAGTGGGAATGAAAGCTAAGCATTGAAGTCTACCAACTTATTGTTACGTATTTAAGTTGTTGAGAGTAATTTAACCGTGGTGAACTATGGTATACCACACGGTGCCCAGTCTTTGCAAAATATATACTGCAGCCAAAAACTGTTAGCTGCCGGTACCGAAATTTTATGGTATAATGACAGTTAATTAGCACTGCATGGATTACAAAACGGTTTCAAGTCTAAGATTATTAGTTTGTTTTTTGGATAAAGCTCTGACACTAACAATTGAGAGGTTTTCCACTCCTTCTTTTTAGCGGTAGTATAGTAATTTTATTTCAATCGGGTCAACGGATCGTTTCGCAAAGTGTGAAAAGACTGTATTTGAGCTAGTACTTAAATGAAGACATAATTTTTTCTTTTTCTCTTTGTTTATGTATAAGTAGAGTTTATGACCAGAAGCATAGAGCGACTGAAATCAGCTTGAATAGGAATTCTCAGAATAAAGCCTCTGAGCTTAAAACAAGACAGCGACTACTTCATAATAAGTTTGACTAAAGGAAAAAAGCTATGTAAGACATCGTGAAAATACGTCTTCGGCTAAAAAGGGGAGACAGGAAACCCAATATACCCAACTGTACAATGCAGGAGAGGCTACGCAAAGCGTTCAATCAGATGTAAAAGAACAATGGATAGGCCAGAAGTGTTTAATGATGCATGCAGACAGGGTTTTATATTTTACCGACATATACAGATATATAGTATGAAATAATATAATAAGAAGTCGGCCTATTATTTGTTTGTAAAATTGAAGGAAAACATTTGTATGACAAAAGACCGCCACAGCTGGCAAGTGGAATCTTCGAGTGAAACTTATATTAACATGTACTTTCCTTCATACGATTTAAGAAATCTGTTTTTGCCAAATAAGACCCGGCTTCAGAATATTTTGTACTTACTGTTTATTTTTTGGACATGAAAAGCTTGTGCCAACTTCAGGTTTACGTTGGTGGGTTGCTCCTAAGATTTGTCTGCGGCTCGTGTACAGCAAGAAAGTGGTTACCACTGCATTGACTGATTTGCTGGAGACATCTTGAGAATCATAAGTTATTTCTCATATAGGGCTCATCGATTTAGACGGTAGTTTTTGAAGATCTTTCTTCAAAGCGTGAATTTTTGTTAGGAACCTGAAGGAATATGGAAAAAGCTGAAATATTGCTCAAGGGTTGATGTCTTCTGGGATTAGGAGATGACCGCGTTTTGTATATGTATTAAATGAGTACTCTGTATACCTCAAATGTTCTATATCGACTGCTGGGCACATTTTCGTGAAAAAAGGAACCGATTCTTTCGAGCTTTTAATCAATAGGCCAACCATTTTTATCTTGAATTTTCCGTTAAATTTGACACAGAATTCCATTCCAGTGATAAATACGTAAACTTTATCTCCTCTAGGTCAGGTTAAACGGCTGATGTAAACTTCATATTGGTCACACATTCATTATTCAAAGCTAAAAATTCCTAAAACCTTCGTATCCTTCGTGAAATAGGTATTATTGATGTTACTTCAAGTATAGGAATATAATTTCTGAAACACATTGGCTGATAACATTATTTTTACGAAAGCGGCGGCTACAACTGAAAACCTTTACGTGTGACTTAAAACGTTCATTTAAGCCATACATAAATCAATTGCGGTTGTCAATTTCAGAGGAAAAACGGGCGCACTCAGTCGTCGAACTTCAACGAACTTCAGAGGTAGAGCCCTGGGGGCTAGTGCTTTTGGGCGGAGGTAGCGGTAATGCTTGGAGCGCGGGGACAACATGTCCACGTATAGCTCACCTTCCGCCAGGGTCACTGGCTCATCGATCGGATATGCTCTCACAGGGTGATGTGCTCACAAGCGTTAACGGGATCTCCACAAGGGGAATGCGCGCCGATGATGTCACTGCCCTCGTGGAGAGCGCTAAGACCAAGCTTGTGCTTGATGTGGAATACGAAATCCCTCCAGCTCGTGAGTAATTAATTGCACTGGACAGAAAAATTTATCCACCTTTTTCTCATATTATTACCGCTTAATGCGTTTGTTTGAGTGTGCTAAAGGGGCAATGTGCATATATTAACCAATCCTAGATTTGTTGTCGGTTCTACTCTTTTCTGAAGCTTTCTCCAGCTGACACGTAATATCGAAGTCCCGCCTACTCGCGTGAAGTGTCAGGCCCATCTAACGCTTTCGATGGCACACTTGAAGTTTTACCTTGTGACTTCTGAAGATTTATTTTGTTACTGGCTAAACTTGTTGCGTTGATACGAGCTGTATTAGCGCAGCACACCGTAGTATAATGGCAGTAAAAAAATAGAATATCGGCAGTGCCGAGTGTTTTGTTTTCCTAGGGGGAAGAAGGAGGACGTCCTTTAGCTCCATCAAACATGTGGACTGAGGGACCTTCCGTTCCAGGGGCTTCGAGGCCGGCGTTCGTCAAGTACAAAGTGTGGACCCCTCGGCCGCCGGTCGAAGAAACCATCGTCGACATCCCATCCGCCTGCGCTCCCCCTCTTCCACAATAATTCACTGTTATATCATCTTCTAAATAAGTGATAATTATCCACCTTCCGCATATAACATGAAAAAACTAAGTGCTTTATATCGAATGTTCGGCCAACAGTCATTAACTAATGTTTAATCTACCACGAACGTGTCTCAAATAACTGCTAAATCGTGAGTCTCCGTGCGTCGCGCGTATACATGTATGCTTTCTAGCTTAATAGCTTAGAGCTATGCCAAACAAAGATTCGATTTAATCTAGCTTTTTGCGCTTACCTACGACCCCCCCGTGATATACGCTAGAATTTAATCGCAGAAAAATAAAAACTTAGCTATGGCCGAATTTGAAACACGAATATAATGTATTGAATCGTTTGTCTTGCCTGTTGTCAAAACTATAATTAATATATAAATAAATAGTACGGTATTATAATTCTATTTATATCGTACTTGTAGGCGGTCTCAGGATGTAAGATCTATTAGCTTGCTTTCCGTCTCAGTTAGCTGCCTCCAAGTATGTATTTGCTTAGACAAGTGTGAAAAGCTGACTTGAGATCAAAGTTACTTCTTCATGTAACAGTCAAATGACCCTGCACATTATGAGCAATGTGCGTTGAAAAATGACATCGACGTGCGACAAATAAGTTTTATCACACTGATTAAATAGAATATTTGTTTGTGAGTTCTTTAGAATGTCTAGTTATTTTATTTGTGTCATATTCGTGCGATGCCCATTTTTCGGCGTCATAAGCGATAACGCGATCGTTACAATTTTTTATTTCTCCTTTTCCCTTCGATTTATTTGGATAATCATGTTCGCGTAGTTGCCATAGCCTCACCCGTGCTGCGTTTTCCTTTTATTTGGATGATAAGTATTTAATATTGGGTTTTTTAGCACTCAGGTTTAGTAGTAGGTATTATCTAGATCATTACACAGAAGGGTTTTCTGTACATCTGGGTTGTTTAACTTATTAGCAAGGCGAAAGCCTTTTGCCGGTAATTTTTGCCAGTTTCAAAAACCTCCAAAAATTACCAATGCAACAAACCTGATCGGCGTCGTTTAATAAAAAAATTGCGGGTACCTCAACGCCCGGAATTTGTAGAAGATGAGTAGCGTACTTCGTATTATGAGCTTTGGTTGTAAAACAAGTTCACCATCGGTACAACGTATGGCAACCCGGCAACATGATAAATAAAAGTAGGTTAAAAATAAGGCATATCGGTGAATTGATATATAGTAATACCGTACGACAGGCGGTTAGTTTGCGCAGAATCTAAGCATTACAGGGATAAAAATACAGAAAGATAAGAGGAATGAATAGAGCAGAGGAGTGCGTGGGATTGTTTGCTTTTTCTATTTTATCATGTTGGTGTGATCCCGATCCTAACTAACATTCAACTACCAGCATGTTTGGCGTTAACTCCAGCAACGGTTAGTATTCCGATCCCTAGTTTGTATAGTTAAATGTCTAAGTAGCATCTTTCAATATACTAAGAATTTAACTATAAATCTTTTGAGTTTTGTTAGTACTTATATATGATTATGGATGATTTATTTACTGCTACACAGATGCATCTAGTACTACAGGCATTTTACTTCACTTCTAACTCTGTAAAATGTTTCTCATATTCAGTTGCATGAATTGCTTATTCTATATTATTAAAAAATGTTCAACTAATTAGTTTGTTAAACTTCAAAGAATGTGAGGTACTTTACTATTACATTTAGACCACCATATTTAGATATTAACTAACTTTTGAAGTACGAAATAATTTACGGAGGAAACCCCTGAGTGTAAACATGTTTAAAGCAAGGTTTTGTTCTAAAGTGTTGTCGTTAAACATTCGTGGTAAAAAAGGGTAATTGAGGGTCTAACCTGCAACATGATACACTTGAATACCATAAGTAACTTGTGATTCTTGTTCTTCTCTACATTTATCCAATGGTCGAAATTCAGCGATGAGTGTAATGGATAACAGTCTCTCGGTTTGCCCCAAAGTTATACAAATCAAGCTGGACAAAGATGTGTATGGATCACTGGGCTTTCTTCTGCGAGGAGGTTCTTGTGTTGATAACCTCAAGTCCAGGCCACTCACTGTGGTACACGTTCGTCCTGGTGGACCTGCTGATCGGGAAGGAACAATTAAGGTAACTTATTTGAAATTAACTCTTCAGGTCCAGCAAAATCCTTATCGGCTATCTTGACTTGGTTCGGTATTAAAAAAATTAATTGGCCGAGCCTTTGAATGACGGAAGCTAACAGGCTTTATTTTTGCTTCCTTTATATTTTATCTCTGTATACTGTTTAAATATATCATGCTCGCTTATATACCTACAAAATTTTAAATCTGGACTATTTATAATAGAAATATTAATCATTCACGAACAGGATCACCTTCGCTCTCCATGTAGTATGTGCATAGTATATGCAGCATTGATATTATTCGTTCAGATATAGAGTAGTATTATCTAAGTTTAAGACTACTAATTATTCCATAATAAGGACCATAATTCATTTAAAACATTCTAATATTTGAACAGCCAGGAGATCGCCTCATCGCGGTGGACAACGTTCACCTAGCTGGTGCAACGCTCTATGAAGCCAAAACGGTACTAAAGCAGGTTGAAAAGCAGGCCCTTTTGACTATCGAGTACGACGTATCTGTGATGGACGCTGTGCGTAACGCCTCCGGACCTGTTCTGGTGGAAATCGATCGAGTTCATACTGGCATTACCCGTCTAGGCATTACGCTAACACAACTCGAGCACTCAGGCCGTGGAATCGTTATAGAGAGCATTCGACAGGCCAGCATTGCCGAACGCTGTGGGGCATTGCATGTAGGTGATCAGATCCTCGCAATCGATGGAATAAGATTAGACTTAGCAGGAACTTCCGCGGCGGAGGCACAACGTATGCTTCAAGAGGGTACCGACAGTGTTCTTAGGTTGGAAATCCTTCCTGCCGGCCAGCTACTACGACAGTACGCTGAACAGCAGCAGATGAAAGCGTCGGGTAGCTACAACACCCTTTCGTCAATAGGTGGACAAAGTACGTCTTCAAGCAACTATCCTTTGCCACCAATTCCTCCACACCATACTAATGTTACTCCAAAAAGACAGTATAGCTTACGAAGACATCATTCGGATCATTTGCCAAGTGTATCCAGCTGCGGTCAGCGAAGGCGACCCAGTCACGATTCCTCTGGTGATAGGTTCGTGAGTCTGCTGGTTTTGATTACTATACATATTGTGCATTTGATTAGCATACACATTGATCACTTTTTCTTGAAAAAAGGCCTGATGTGTTTGTCACCTCGTACATACAAATATGTTCTGCACTCGCATATCTAGCATGTTCAGCAACTTGGTTCTCAGACGGACAACCTCATTGACCCAGAACCCGTAAACTGAAATAACAGACGTGTTAAAAGCATGAAATGACCCAGAATCAAATAATATTTACAGATTGTTATTAGCCCATGTACGTGTGTTGATAGCCATTACTATTATAATTTATGTCTATTATAATTTTTTTATAATCTATCATTCTATTAACATTTATTAGTTTATTTGGCGTCCTGTGTTATCTGAGCTTATGGAACTTGGTCTGTTCTAATACAGTGACACATCTTGTTTCCTTTTGTTTGTATGTTTTTGCTTATGTATGTGATATTCGCTTATACACTACCCGCACAGTACTGTATTCGTCCCGCCGGGTTACGAGCTGCAGAGATCTCGGTCTCAACACGTAATCAGTCATGTCGAAAGTATCGAGATTGTATTAGCTACCGACCCACAGAAGGGAGGCTACGGGGTTACCCTCAGGAGCAAGGATCGGGTTGCTTTTGTCGAGTGCATTGTTCCTGGAGGTCCTGCCGATAGGTAAATCTCGTGCAGCAGCAAATCTTTTAATAGCTTGTCATACATATATATATATATATATATATATATAT
>MNPL01016875.1:3049-32695 GCA_002081605.1 Tropilaelaps mercedesae | reverse complement strand
ATATATATATATATATATATATATATATATATACAGCTCTTGCGCCGTATTAATTTTTTTGAGTATTTATGTTTTTTTATTTCGTGAGGATTAGCACTCGCGGCGATATGCATTTTCGGGTAAGGACTGGTACTACCAAGAAGACAGGCAGTGAAAACTTCTTTGCATGGCGGGGAGAAAATAGTTTTCTTTAGTGTACGATGTATATTAGTGATGTTCGGTTAAAGGCAGGAGCCAAAACACGTGCAATGAGCCGCACACGAGGAGATCCAGTTGGTAGTACGCAAGAAAGAATTTCGTAATGCCGCTTACATCGTAGAATACGTTGCAAAATCTTTGTGCCGCCGGCAAGGGTAATCTTAGTTGTAATATGAGTACCTCAGTTTGAACGGTGGATGACATATTTAGGTAACATTTATTACTGTGAATGCTTGCCGGCTTCCTAGCATGTCTGATGGGAAACGCTCTGCACGGGGCTCATGGAATGGAGTGCAGCTGTCAAACGGTGGAGCCACGCGTCCGGCGTGTTGTGGGCGGAACGATTCTCAACGATCAACAGGCCATGCCCTGGATGACAGCGCTTCTCGACACTAAGGGAGGTCTCGTAGGAGGGGCGACAATACTCAATCAAAGGTCAGGCTTTTACAGCGAAGTCCTCTCGCTATGGCATGCAAAGTATTGTCGCATGCTTTGTGTTTTCAAAGCACCCTGACAAACTTTGAACTTCAACAGATGTTGGTGTGTATTCGTGGTGTGGCGATAACCCTCATAGCAAAAGTACAACGCGCAAGATAGTTGTGTTGCGTGGATGTATTCAGCTAGCTCGATTATTTTCGAACCTGAATCATTTGTTGAATGGGAACAACCGAAGTAATAGGACGGAACGAACAAAGCAGATCCGGCGCGCGTGTTTTCGATGACAGACTCAACACTTATTAGTATTATCTATCCGGAGAAGTTTGGCCTGCAGGTAGGAAGCTAGCCACCGCAGTGACTATTTTTCAATATTTCCAAAAACGTCTAACGTCACGATGCCAAACGCAGTAGCATGTTTCTCGAAATCTGGGACACACTTCTCCTAACAAAGTTATCAGGTTGATTAAACCTATTCTTCGTCTATGTAATTAGAGCAAACAAGTATGCATACGGCTAGCCGTAGAATAAAAAACTGATGAACGTAGCTGTACTATGCATTAAATGTACTCGAAATTTGATCGACTCGAAGCAAAATGTGATCCACTCATAATGAGTAGAAAATAATTACCGTTAAAGTATTGAAGGTACACAAATGCCTCAAGTTCTTGTTTCATGATTTAAGACGAAAACAAACATCACTGCGTTGCGTGCTCAAACAAGCGGGAAACCTCGCGAAGTTCTCAGAGGGTTCAAACTCGTGCGAACACGTCGACTCTGCCTGCAACACTAAGTGCCGGCCTTGTAGAAACATGTGCGCTTCGAAGAAAAATAATCTGTTAGAACTACAACATCCCACGCGTAATGCTTATGGGGCTTGTATGTGTTTGCGCAACGGTCGAAATGGAGTAGACTACATTGGGGTAAAAATGTATGGCCTACGCAATTCTACTGCCGACCGCCTCGCTGTGTCGAAAACAAGGCATTCCAACCCCGTAGTCGTTGGTGCGAACGTGGAGGATTGTTTCTCAACTTCCAGTGTATTCAACGCACCAGTAAAGATACAGTCGTGTCTAAGGCAGAAGCAAGAACAGGACTTGTAAGGAAAATGTCCTTATGGAGAGCAAGGCGTTTAAAATGTTTGGACGTTATAAATTTTCGTCTCATATAGCATGCGCGTCCAAATAATCGTTCACAAACACGTAAATGTAGAGTCGCGTAATAAATGTTGAAAGCCTCCACTGAAATGTCGATAAACCAAATTCCCGAAGACGTACAATTTTGCTTCTCTATTTTACGTTATACAATGTTACATTTATAAAGAGTTATGTGTATTCGAGTGTATAAGATATTCTAACAAGTCTGCATCAAAGAACCGAATCGTTCACTCATGCTTTACGCCGAATGCTGGTTGGTAACTCGGCACCCTTTTTAGCGTGATCCACTTGCACGCATCACAGCATCCACTCATTCAATGCTCCTTTGCACGCTAATTATCCGATAGCTCTAATTATACCTATTAATCGTGTCTCATCCATAGGCAATGACCAAACAAAACTCAAAGACTTGGAAAACCCTGCAGGGCTAACCAGGCTACAACGCAGTTCTATGTTATTGTACTTATTTAATCGGCTAATTTTATTGTCAGCCAAGTTGATTTTGCCTAATCGATTTTCGTTATCATCTCCAGATTTCTTCTGACGGCTGCTCATGTATGCAACGGTAGTGTACCAGAAGAACTAACCGTTGTCGCGGGAACCAACCGCATACACCAGGGTCGAACCCAGGTTCATTCTCCTGAGTTGGTAAGATCATAGGTGTAATCACACTACTACAACCTTAGTTGTTGTTTTTGCCGTTGTTGCTGCTGCTATTGTTATTGCTGCTTTGGTTGTTGTCGTTGTTGTGTTGTTTGTTTGGCTCTAAATTTTAAATAACTTGCTCCCAAAAAAACATTACTATAATAAGCTCTTGTGTTATCTTGTATTACACTCATTACCCGAAAACTCCATGCTAGACACTCTGCAACTCACTTCTCAGGATACTAACTATGAATTGACGGGAGACGCGCTTTATTTCTTGGTTGACAGTCTCCTGGCTTACTTTTTTAAAGAGTCTGACGTAGTGCTCTGGATAAGAGGGACGCTACGATTGATTGGGCTAGGCCCAGATTGTGACATGTCTGTCCTTAGTTACAAGCAACTAGCCTCTCTCCGTCCCCTCGAAGACATATGCCAGAAGAATTGTAGAGACAAACACTCGCTTGGTCCCAGCTAGAAAGCACGCGCAATCACATTTGAAATTGCGGGTCTGCTTTATCCCGATTTTAGGACAAGCTAAAACGATGATAGCATATGATATTGTCATGGGCAAAATAAGAACGAGTTGAATGTGCTGTCATATTTGAATATCATTTATTACAGCATTCAGATACTCTATACCGAATAAGATAAGTTTGAGCTATGGAGACATTGTTTTAGATGATCCTGCTAGAACATGAATTATAAATAATAGTTTAGTTCCTGGCGGCAGAATAAGGTGGCTCGCTGCTTTGAGCACCCAGATTTTTCGACCATTTCGGGCGTGAACGACATAGCAATCCTCGAGCTCCAGACGCCGCTAACCTTCTCCATATATATAGGACCAGCGTGCTTGTCAAGGTAAGTGTGAAATGAAATACCGAAGGAAAATACCTGGCATTTCAATACCTTCCAATTATTATGTAGGTTATAAATATTCGCCCAATATTTATTACGCGGGCCGCAATTATTTCGAAATGTTTTTCTTTTTAGTTCAGATTCGTTCCGGGTAGCATCTATCTAGCATGAGGACACGAACATGTACGAGTCGGCCATTAGTCGTAAAAATATCGTAGGTGAAAATTAAAAATTGATTCACATAGGCAGCTTTCGGCAAAGGAACACGCAAATTTATCACACCCATAATGAATCCCTCGACAGTCGCTAAAGCTATTCGGTCGATCACATGATTGCTAATCCTTCTAGGGGCCAATTGCTACCTACGATTTTACCAGTTCTCGCAACAGCAAAACCTTACAGCATTAGAGCAGATACGTTCTTGAACGTGTCAGCGTCATCAGAAGTCGAATTGCACTAACTGCGACGGCAATAAGACTCGAAAGCGTTAGACTTCTCACCCGAGGTCGAGAGACGCAACGTAGCTCACCTCTAAACTCAGTAGTTTGGAATTGAATCAGTTTGATAGGGGCTAGCCAGTTTATTGGAACTAGTGAACCAGGTCGAATACAACAGCAGTAAGCGAGTAAAGTATCGCCTATTTCACGAACTTTCCGCGTATTGGATGATCTTCCCGGGGCAACCTGTCTCTCATTCGAGTCAATCGCACTTGCTACACTGTAGAAGCCCTCACGATGTCCTACGATTGAAGATCAAAAGGGCAGATACGTCTCTTAGAGTGGCTTGGCGCAGCCTTTACGACAACGTGTACGCGAGATCTGACGTTTGAAACTCATAGGCTTGACCGGGTCGGAGCGCGCCTTGAAGGCGTTCCCTGGGGATTTATGTAGGAGATTCGGCAGCAGAAGTCGTAGTCACAAGGATGGATTTTTCTGTCAAAGCGAACTGTCTCTGGTTGGTCTCTGTTACCCTCCGGTCCCGCAAAAACCAATCGCGTCGTAGTTCTTGCTTGTGCGATACAGCCACCGGTAGAAGGTCGACCAAAGGACGGCGAGAAAGAAATGCTCGTTTGAAGTTTACGCTTTAGATGATACGTGTCGGTGGGTGCATTGGCAATGGTAGAACGTTTTTTGTCAAAGTTGAGAAGAATCGGTTAAGAAGGCAATTCTAAGCATTTATCAAAGTTACCCGAAGTGACAATGCACTCTTTGCGAGACGTGCTTAGCGTGACATTTGGATAATGTTTACAGGAGTTCGTGAAGTCAATCGCGTTTGTTAAAACTCATAAAAATAAGCTCAAAAGAAACACTTTTGCTGTTTATTCTCACTCACAATATTTTTGCGTCTTCGACATTAGGCAGAATAAGTTAAAAATGCAGCACGCTCGTTCTCATTTAAATGTGAAAAATATTAACTAGCAACAGTGTTCTAGTGATATCTCACATGAACATTGTTTGATAGGCAAGGCATTATTAATTGACAATAATTAAAGCGCAATAATCTTAAACACTTTGGATATAAAAATACAACTTGATAGTCTTATAAATTCATTCATTTCAACGTGTCAAACTATACCAAAATTATTTAATGATCTGTCAAACATCATTAAGGCAGTTATATTTTTTCTTAATGTAATTAAAATAAGACAAAACAACAACAAATATGTCATACACAAGTTGTGCTTATGAGCCTCAAAGGAGCGATACTTGCGAGACGCCACGTATGGCGTAACCGATGCTGATCTTCAAGCGAGATCTAAATGACTCACACGACAACCTGTCCGAAACATCCATTACGAACTAACGGCGCGTTAATGCCAACAGACCAAGAAATTGCTGTTTGTAATAGAACAGAATCAGTACCTTCGATTGCCTCGTATTCTGCTGGTTTTCCGTACATACTCAGGTATCACTGCGTTAGCCATGTATCCAGCCATGTCAATGTCATTTTTCAGCACCTCCGGCGATAACATCGTATTCGTTAGCGGATGGGGAAAGACGGACGAGAACGGCCCGAGTACGAGCGAGGATCTGCGGGTGGCAAAGCTCGTTAAGGCTAGCCTTGTACAGTGTAAGTCACCTGATTGGATATGTACCGTCGAGCCCCTCGACACCGACAGCGTGGCTAGCTAATCCGATTTAGCTGGCAGACACACAAGTGCTAATCAAGTGTAAATCGATTAGAGGGAGCACCGAGTTTCGCCTTAATTATGTTTCGAACGTTTAAGCATTTAACGTTTCATAGAGTTTCCGCCATCTATTGAAGGAGGCTCCGGCGTCAATTCATGTGCAATAATTGCGCGCTCGTTACCACGCCCGCCTGCATTGAGCTTGGCAGTTTGTCCATACATGTGATGATAAGAATCGTATACGACGACCCACGTCGTGCGTAGAGAAGAACTGATACATGTTTGGCTCAAACGTGCACATTTCATAGTTTTTTGTCTAATTAGCTCGTATTCCTATTATGCGCATGTTTGCCGCCAACGTCTAGAAGTAACGTAAAGAGGAGTAAACATTGAACGCCTATTTAAAGAGTAGCTTAAAGAAATATTACGATTTTACAAAAGGTTTAAGTACGCCACCGCTGTAAAAGAAGAGATCGTCATGTGCTAATGAAGCAGTCTGCGTTCAATGGGTAACGCTTACTAAATCTGCTATTTTAATCAGTAACGTGCCTTTGAGGTAGTTTGGGGAAAACTTAACCTCACCTATGCGTGTTCCCGATAGTAGTCTTAGATAGTGGGTGGTGTATTGCGCCCGCACTTGAGTAATTGATATTGGCTGGTCAGAGGGACAGAAACGAAGGTTGAAAGCCATTATACTGTACTAAAAAGCTCTTAGACATCCAGAAGCATGTTATGTTCTATTTTGGACGCTGTAGCATGCGTTCCAATAGAACTGAATTTCCTAAGGTTGTGAATAAGTACAGTAGAGCCTCTGCCTGATACAACGCACACGAGTCTGTATAAAGATAAATTTCTACTACCCAGAAAATTCTATTAAAATAAGACAGCGGTCGATCTTTTCGTGACTTTTTTTTATAAAAAAATACATGTATTTCGGCATTTACTTTAGCAACAAAAAAAGAATGAGACTTCAATGGATTTGATAGCGAGTTGAAATGATGGGAAAGCAAAAATGTTACATTTATTCAAAGATGTCATTCTCTCTGTGTTTTTTCTATCTAAGGTGTTGTACCTTCACTGTATTTGCAGGCCAAGCTGAGTTCGGTCCCGAAGCGGTGCATCCAGCTCAGATAGTGTGTGCAATTGGCAACCGCAAAGATGCCTGCCAAGGTGATTCCGGGGGACCCTTGTTGGAAAATCGTATTGACAAAGGCATCTGGACTCAACTTGGAATCGTTAGGTAAATTGAGCAAGTTTTTCATAAAAAGAGGTCCTTTTATTAAAAAAAATTAAGGCTAGACGCGTGCACAAGTTTTCGAGACTGAACAAACTCCCGTTTGTTTTTGGCATTGGAATGGAGCTAAAGCACAAATAGAAAGAGTTGTTATTTAACAAAAATACACCGTCAAAGAAATTTACTATAAAAAGAAACAACAGTCTCTTCCGGGCAGTTGTTATATACATATAAATGTTTTGGGAGTCCTTTAATAGTGAAAGGTAAAACGCAATGATGACACGGAACTGTGGTTTAAGCTATCGCCTTTTTATCCGAATTCTGCTTGGAACTTTTTTAAAGGGGTGAGTGAAAATCTCCGCGCGAATATTCGTCATTACCACAGCGCACGATTAGCCCATACATAAGCCGTTAATGTGAGGCTTGCACCAACCACTAAAAATACATTTTCCTTTTTTCCTGAAGTAGTTTTCAACCGACGCTTAGCATTGTGTCAAGACTATTAAAAATTCCACCATTGTGCTTATCGTTGCTGGCCGCTAAATTGAACGAGAGCATAACAAGTATCGGAGAATTTATCACAACATGCCAGCTTTCTGTCTCGCCCTCATGATCCTCAAGGGCCCTCAAGGAGGTGGCCCAGTGTGATCCGAAGCTGCCAGCACAAAATCACGAAAGGCACGGCAAGAACTATCTTAAAGTGCTAGTACGGCTCAATCGTAGTTCTTGTCGTATTGATTTCCATTCGAGATAATGCATTATTTTCATGTTCTCCTGCTTGATGTCGCACGGTGGGCATGCTGGTGCTTCCACCATTCCTATTTTCACTGAATAGAACTGGAAGTTGCGGTGCCCGAAACAGCTCCGTTATACTGTCGATTATCGATCTCGATTTTTGGATTCTTCTCGATTTTGGAATAGGATATTTTGTTATGGTATTTGTTTATACATTTGACACTGCTCGATTCCTGTTCTCTTCGTGATTAGATCATATAACAGTAGGCCCTTTCGTCGGGTATTAGGTCTCAGGGGAATCCTCAAGCCGGTAAGAGCGTCGTTTGCGACCTGTGCTTCTGGTGGCCGGTCTGTCCTTATTGTGTTAGAACGCTAGAAGTTTCCTTTAGCCAGTGCTCGATTTGCTAACAGCTCTTTTAACGCGTTCCTCTACTGCTAATAGAGATTCAATGACTTTTAGTGTTTCTGCAAATTGGGTAGTTGTTCGGTTAAGCCTGAGCCTTTATATGTGGTCAGGTTTGTCCTCCCGGTCTAACGTTCACTTGAGGCATCTCCCTGTTTCGGACCAGAGGTGTTTATACCGCTTTGTCTCCGCCCGACGGCGTTGCTGTAAACGCTTATTTTTCGAGAAAAGAAAATAGCCTGATCACTCTCTGAGATTAAGGTCGGAGTCGTCTCGATCGCCGTTGCACTCGCCTACTCTGCCCGTGTATCCTTTGGTGGCGCCATACGAGAGCAATTTGGTGAGGTACACTCATACCAACTCCAAATTTTTATATATCTAAGAACTCAATTGCACTTTGCCAGTAGGGCCACACGTCTAGTACCTCGACGAGCTTCTGCAGAAGGTTGCTTTGTGATCTCGGTTCTCGGTATTTGGAGCAGATGGATTGGTCAAGGTAGACGATAGTGCTACGGTGAGATCCGATTTTATGGGAAAATGTGGATGGACGTGAATGGCCGAGAACAAAGAAACCCACACATAGATGGGCGGACATGGACTTTCTCATTTTTCCATATATTCGTTCAAGTCCCTAGACTTGAGTCCCTAGACTGATTAAATGTCTATGCAAACGTTGTTGTCCTTCTTTACTAAGCAATTCAATCCGCACCTGAAGCCTATACCAACTGTTGTTTCACTGCGATAGAGCCTGGTTCAGCATGGCAAGCAAATGCGTCAGAAGCAATGAAGGTTTTCATTCTCATGTCTCACCAGCAATGAGAAGCTAGTCGTATTGGCCGATCGACTGGAGTCGGACTTAATGAAGTTCTAATAGATAGTATGTTATAACTGAATTTAAACCTGGCTTCCATTGTATTTTTTCTTCGTTGATCTGAATGAACCAACGAATAGCTGGGGCTTTGGCTGTGGGCGACCTGATACCCCCGGAATCTACACGAGAGTCGACCACTACATGACGTGGATCTCAACGATTGTTAAGGATTTCTGCGCGATCGCACAGCCACTTGACTTGGCAGAAAACGTCATTGACGGTGTGGTTTGAAAGATTATATTACAATAAACTTTCAGCTTTGTTTATCGAGCCCGGCAGTACTGCCATAGTAAAAGTGAAACCGCTTAACGATGTTAGCACGCGATATATTCCCTACGTGAACACATTATTTATAGGCTTAGTTACAGCGGTTTCTAAAAAGGCTAAAGTACGATTTCTGCATAAATTACTATAGTGAGTATTTACAAATTATTCAACAATGCCTAGTCTGCGAAGTCGATCTTAAATGTTAACATTACTTACGTCATGTCAAGTATTGGTCGCTGGCAAGGTTGCATCATCGATAGTAATGAGATAATCCATCTTAAAACAGACTCCTCGTAAAAAATTGGACTACACCCGTGCAACAGAACTAGCAGTACGGGTGTAAAAAATTGGACGACTTCTGGATAAAATAACGGAAAATAGTATTGCAAACTGCACTCGCAGGTTTTATTACCATTGTGAACTGAATGCTAAAGTCGCGGTTAAAAACTACAACAGCCTCCAGGTCTTTACAAAAATTTACAAAGGAAGTTAAATCACCAGGCCTGCATGTATAGAACTGGAACTCAGAGCTAAACATATTTATGGAAAAGGTGGTGAACTCGAATTCGCTTGGTGAGCTGCAATGCCGCATTACATATAAAACTATAAACAAAGAAACACAATTTCGTTAGCACTACTTGATAAAGTTATCTTCGTTGCATCGTCGCTTTTTTGCAAGGGCTGTCCAGTAGAAGATTTTGTTTATATTTATTTGTGCACTCGTACAGTGCGCTAACTTTGAATGTAATATGCACGTCTTGACAGGGGGAGCGCTATGTCCTCCCAGATTAAACGCAATTAAGATTTGTTTTCGAATAGTAATGCGATCGTTGCACAATTTCGTGAAAAAGTAAACAGTTCCATCATGTGTACCTAATAATACGCAACCTAGTAATAAGCGAAGTGAGATGTAAGCTAAACAATTATTTGGAGTTAGGAATTTTAATTTAGTTGCGCTAATTTCGAATATTCAGAGGCTCCTAATGTTTACACACGATAAATACTGCTGGATAAACTTAGCAGTTTGTCGCGTTCTGCGAAGTATTAATAGCAATTTAGTCCATAGCACGTCTGATCTAACTGTGCGTCGTATATAATCGGGAATCGTATTTATGAAATTACTAACGTGGCCGTATATTTACACGAATAATGATAAATCAATTGCATCGAAGCTCGAGAATATAATTTCCTCTAAAGTAAAAATACAATGAAGACCGAGCATTGGATCCACCAAATTAAGTGAAGAAACCATATGTTAGATGATTGGTGTAACCATAAAGCCTTCGGATCGTGTCAGTAACAGAAGCAGTCTCCCACGTCTACGTTTGTTAAAGTTTAGCTGCCGCTAAGGTTATTATATATGTATCAGAATGACTAATTAGAGCATTCGTTTGCTGTCAGACATATCGCAAGACGTAATACCGCAGGGCTACCAGTTGATTAATCGAAGCCTCGATACTACTCTGAAGTATATCGCTCGAATATTAGCGGAATATTATTATTTATGAATAGATAAAGATTAATGCCATTGAACTCAATTCTTGCCTTCTCGTTTTACTATATATGAAACACACGTCATGGTAGCGTATGTATATGTAAATCTTTTGAAACCAGCATTAGGCTACTTAGTCTCACCGTAGGCGGTATACCTCACTATGGTTGTCACAGGGGTTACCAGGTGAAGCATTTCTCCAGTCAATCAACTAAATTAATGATATACAGTGACTTCAAAAAGTATTCTCACACCTGCACCATTTCAAACATTTTGGTCAGATGAGACCAACGTCACACCAGTATTTCGTTTATCCAAATGCGCTACTTGGGTCGATTAGTCTCTATGGAACCAGGAATTATGAATCTCGGAATGGGCAATTGACGTCTAAAAAGTGGTACGGGTATGCCTGCGCATTCGCCTTGAGTAATTAAGAACGGAAACATACAAGCCTTGAGTTTGTAAGCCAGTTTTGAAGCAGCTGCCGCAAATCCAGCAGAAATGATGGTGGTTTGGCGTTAGCTAAATAGATTACTCTTTGCAAGTGTTTATAATTGGTAAGCAAAAAGTGGTTCAGTGCAATATGATGACTCAAATAAAGTCTAAATTAAGTTTGGCTAGCAAATATAGTCTCGCTCTAGACAAAGCTCTACGGTCTTTGTCGAACCTCATGAGGCAATTGTTAAGATACTGAGCGACCGGCGATTGCACTAAATTAATGCGCATAGACCTAATTTAAATAAGTGCAGCGTTTTTATTTTATCTAAATTAAAAAGATAAAGAAGTTTCGTCTACATATGTGTTTATTGACTATTTAGCTGGCTTAAACTGAACTTTATCGCTACACCTCATAGCAAACGAGCATTATGCGTATCAACATTTACTATTCTATAACTGGTCAACAGCGCATGCAAAGAATACATACATAAATGGAGTTTTAAAGAACTCAACTTCATCGGATTTTTGCTCTGAAGTATAGCAACTGTAAAAGGCTGTGCTGAAATATGTCAGAATCTCTTAGACGCTGATCATATTACATTTTTTATCGCCATTTCGGAATAGAACCTTTTGCTTGTTTAACGCCTACTTGCAATCGTTCTCACTTTAGTGAGCGGCTTTATTGACGAGGCAAGCTATACATGCAGATAAACATGTATAGGAAGGACGGTGTAGCGCCAGCGCCGAAGACCCTTAAATGATGTCCTCGGTTCGAAGTTCCAACGGCATATGAAAATAAAGCTTCTCATTTTGCACCTGCAAATTGGTAAATAGTGCTACTACCCAACTATTAACACAAACCATCTGGCTAGACATTTGGTGGGGTTGCATCCAACCCTACGTGCTTACAGGTGTCAAGCGGAAAAGGGTTAGCTAGAAAGTTTGTTAGGAACTATATATACATATATGTGCGCGTCCTGCCATATAGTCAGGTGGGCACCTTCCTGTTTGGCCAGGTGAGGGCAAAGCGTCCGTGAGCGGCACCGCCCTGGCGCCGAAACAACTCGCGTCCCGACCACTACCCTGGAACTAATCTAAATTCCATTGCAGGAGCAGCAACCCTGCGATCCCTCGGAATGAGCACAGTCCACGACACGCCAGCCACACGACGTGAGCACGGTGGCAGAGACATGGTGGTAGGGTTCAAGACTCGAGTTCGGTGCGGTTGAGTCCTTGCGAGTTCGCGTACGCCAAGCTCTCATCCACACGCCCAGGCTTGCATTGTGTGACGGTCGCGGCTCACGCAGTCGTGCTCCACCCGACTCAGCGAGGTTTCCAGTGTCCCTCAACTCCCCTCTGCGTTTTAGTGCGGACGAAGTCGGCGGTGGACACGGAGCACCGACGGCACTCTTTGGCAAGCACGGCACAGTTATCCGCTGCTTCAACCCAGCTGAGCCTTAAAAATCCTGCGGAATGCCAAGCGAGATGAGTACATTGACACTAGGGCAATCGCCGTGCGAATGCCAGGGGGAGGGAAGCGCGCTTCAGGGGGTGTCCGGGACTTCCAAGTCGACTAACCTGGACATTCTGCGATAGACCTTCATCAGTTCTGGAAGCAGTAACAGCAGGAAGACTGCGCTGATGTTGTGAATGCACGTCGCTTGTGGGCTGAGGCGATGAGCCATGCGATGATGGCCTACGGATATTGTCACAAATATTGGACGACTTGTTGAGCGCCCACCTAATGTGAAGGAGGTAGCATAGAAACGCATAGCTTTGCATTATGGACAGATAGAAGAAACGCATTAAGATATCAAATAGACGGCAAGTTCGACATTATGAATTACTTCGGCTGTCAATGTGTAATAAATCACCACTTTATCAAATTGTTTTCGTGATATAGGGCAGGAAACTAATGGGCGACATTTCCTCACAATGCTTTTAATTCACGTCAACCCCGTCCTCTTTACATTATTATTTCCTATATATAAAGTCATGGCCACGGTATATATTCATTTACAAACGCTTAGGAAGCGCCTATTCAATTGCGAAAAGCCGCAAAACCGCCTGAAAGGTCGACGTTCAGGCAAAAAACCGACAGAAAACAAACGGACAAGACGACAACACAGAATCCTCCGGCGTCCTACGGGATTATTCGTATAGAGTCCGCACGAGCGACTCGGCCCGCCGCCAGGTCATGCAACTCTTCTTCGGGCTAGACATGCAAGAGCCGAGCGGAGCGACTCGTGAAAAACACTTTGCTGATTACTTCTTTAGGCGGCATGCGAACATCGAAATAGGCCGCGTCCTGTAGCCCTGCGTCATGTGAACGTTAGCTCTGTCCCCAGCCGAGCAGAAGTGAATATCGCATTCTCACTCCATCGGTTTAGCGGTGCGACGCGCATAAGATTTCCAGGCAGACCCCGTCTCTCACGCGAGCGCCACGAACCAGCGAACTGTGGTAACGAAACAAACGCCCGTTTGCCCACTGAATTCGATAATCGTCGTAGATAAAGTGGGAATTGCTCATTTTAACGCTGCGCTGCCTTCCTCTTCGGAGGATGGTGGAGTCATGAAAGGAGCCGCCAGTACCAGACGCGCGGTTAGGATGAGGCAATATCGCGAATTGTAGTCGTCACGGTGATGTCTTGGAGGAGGTCTACTGCGGACGAGTCAAGCCGCACCGCCCGTTCGCCGAAGCGAACGTCACCGTTGGCTGTGATAGCAGCACCTAGGTAGAAGATAGGTCCACCGATAGGTGGCGCTGCTCTCGCGATTGTATAACGCTGGCAAGGCCACCGCAAACGTCGGCCTTGGCAAACAAAGCTAGAACACCCCGGACACTTTGTACAAAGCTTGTATAAACAGAGATCAAGTAACGTTTGTATGTCCAATCTTTTCTAGACTTCTAGTCGTTGCTACCGGAGTTATCGGAAACTCGTCAACGCGCCCTCTTGTGGCCGACATCGCGTGGAACCTGTCAAACGTTACCGGCTTGTCTATGATGCGTGGTGCGGACCTTTCACATTAGGTTTTGCAGTAGTGCGCTACACAACGTTGAAAGTGAGCCACGCTCGGGGAACGGTGACTTCTCCGAACCTCCACAGTTGATTCCGCCCCTGAGAACGACGCGAACTTCAAAAGGATTCGAGACGAGCGACCCACCCACACACGCCTATTGAAGCTCTGTCGTCCTTAGAGTGAGAGAGAGGGAGAGAGAGAAAGAGAGAACGAGAGGTTACCCGCAGGTAGCAGGCTTTTTAGCCGAGGTAAGTGCCCAGCAAGTGCCATGGAGACAGCGAGTTCTATGCACGACCTACTACTCGAGGAGATTTCTGCACTCAAAGAATGCTTTGCCATTATTTGGCTCTGTCTTGAGCTCAATTGCTGTATTGGTTGACGGGTTTCTCGTTGTCTGGTTTTGCTTCCTTTGTGGGAGTCTTTTTGTTGAGTGAATATAATTATCTGTGACTGTTTATTTGTCGTAGTCGATTAGTGGCTCTAGCAATCAGATTTAGATTCAACTGGTGCATTAATATTTCCATATCGCCAACAATAGAGTCAACGATATTTAGATCTAATGGTTTTAACAATTAATTTTTGCCAAACAATAAGTGGTCAATAAGTAGTATAACTTAAATGTATTATTATTACTGCCTGACAAAAATTACGATTTTGAAGGCGTGCACATATAGCAAGACATAGTACGCTTAATCCTTAATGCTCAGACTTAATGCTCGAACTAATAGTCAAGGCTGCATTTGCCCTGCAGCCTAAAATAAAAACACAATTATAGTAGCTACCAGTGAAATTGTCTTTTGTATAAGTTTGCATGTGCCCATAGCCCCATCATCAACTAAGCTCCTAAATCCAAGCCAAAACCATTGTTGGGGAAGCTAAGGAATATGACACGGACATTTAGGTCAAAGCAAGGCGAAAATCGACTGCATCTACCGAAATAGGAAAATTAAGTCTCATAGAACATAACATGAGAGGCGATCTCAAGGGGTTTTACAATCGTGACTTGTTCGAGAAGTTCAAGAAATGAGTTCTAAAAGAAAATTATAATTTGCTAGCGAATGCTGTGTGTCTGCAGTTGGGTCCTGCTCAAAATGGCGGGCCTAGGCAAGACTCGCGAACCTAAATTGACCGATTATTTTTGTGTATATTGAGCACAGGATAGCCTAGTCAAACCGAACGATAAACTAGTTGGCATGGGCGGTAATTGTATGATGAGGATGTAGTATTCTGTTTTTGACTAGAAGGGCGGTGTGCGTCGAAGGAAAGTTCCGCATATAGCTTTTACAGCGTCGCTCGGTGGATTTGCATTTGGCGAAAGGTGAATCCAAAACGCTCCAACGTAGTGCAGTGAGAGATTAGGGGAAGGTAAAGCGCTTTATAAATGACAACAAGCAGGTCCTAACGAGTGGCTAGAAGATCGGAAGCTTGAAAGATGGAAGATTACACGCAAACACATGGGAAAAAGGTGATCACAATATAACCCACAAGGGAGCCTTGTATAGAGTGCGGCTCCAAAGAGGGTTGCCGAGTCAGGAAAAAGATCAAGCTTCGCCTAGAGGCGGAGCCAATGAGAAGTAGCTTGACCGAGAATCGGAGAGCCTTAAATGAAACAGCCGCGGTTCTTACTATATTGAGAAAAAATCATATAGCTTCGCAGACGTTGAGGAGTAAACAGAAGTTGACCTCACGTGAATCAGAAGAAACTGAGCGCTTACAAGTATGTTATATACTAGGCCGACATCGTCAGCAGTCGTACGCGACGCGGAGCAGTTGGTATCCTGCATGGAGGCGGATAATCGCAATATTCGTTGTGTCGCAACGTTCGCCAGAGAACTTTGATTAACAGCAGCTTGATCTACGCTGTTTACCGTAGTCCATCTGTTACGCAATATCAATACTTCCAACTATGATAAGGTCACTAATCTGAAGTCAGCACTCTTACGTTATCACCTAACTGCAACTTTGTTTGTCTCTTAAGCGGTTAGTGTCTTATTTTCGCCAGCATCTCGTAGCTTGTCGCGGCCTCGACACCTGCGATGAAAGCTTCTATGACAAGCTTATGCAAGCTTATTAGTCAGTTGTAAAGTGAAACTCGCTGGCCATCGAGGCAACGCCCAGTTTGCCCGCGAAGCGTCCGACGGCATTTTGGTAATCCGTCAGGCCGGAAGCAGCTGGCCCTGACGCATTTCTCTTTAAACTCGTCGACGCCTCTTACTCAAACTTAGCCGAGTCCCAGTTTATCCCATCTTAACCTATGGTGCGCGACGCGAAAGGGATGGCTGGGGCAATGGGGCAGGTGACGTCGTGAGGAATAAAAATACGAGACACTTCATCCGTCACCTTTGGCTGGCGTCTAGGTTCGACCAAAGCTCAGGCTCGCCTCAACGCCCCACGCGTGCTCCGGATCTAACTCAGGAGAAAAAATTTCTGGCCAACAACGCCGTATGTTTGTGGGCGTATGGGTGTGTGTGTGTGTGTGTGTGAGGAAGAGCAGTACACGCATGTCGGTACAGGGGCGCCATGTGCAGGTGCTGTTCGTCTTTGGGCCGTTTTTCGTCGGTACTGCTGTCCCACTGTTCCTTGGGACGGTCGTTCGTTATTCCTGGAAGGCGCCAACGAACAGAGACGGGCACAAAAACGCCCCATCCGCCGCCTGCATCCTCGGAAGGCGGTCGCAGTGGCGGCGTGGCACAGCAGATGTCATGATAAAAAAAAAAAACACTACGCAGGGAACAGGAGGAAAAAAGTGGTAGAAGACTAAATACTTAGCAGCGGCACTGGCAACGGATTGCTATGCCAGCCTATCCGAACGGGCTATGAGGAAGAACCTATGAAGGATCGTCCATCAGTAGCAGACAACAGACCAGTTGGTAAATCCGCTGAATAAATAAACACCACTTGGGTAGACAACACGATACGAGCAAGCCAGCAAACGAGTTAACGGGGTCAAGTTGGTAGTGGAGAACCGTTTGTTCGCTGTTTGTCAAAAAGGAGTATGGGTTAATACGGCAGAACGACCGAGAATATGACGATGTCATTGTACAGCTACGTCAAAATGGCAAATTGCTGTTGGTACAATGTAACTGCTACTATCTAAAGGTCTCCTTGCGATGAGAATTACTTCTCGTTCGAATGGATCTCCGCGATGTTGTTCGTCTCCGTAGTGCCAAAGCGAAAGTCAATTTGAGCAGCTTCCTCTGCGAAGGACAGTCTGGGTTGCAGAGCTGGGTTGTAGATTATAGATAATGAGCTCTACCAAACAAATGACTCGACACTGCTCAAGTCCGAAGATCAATGAATTTCAATCAATTTAATACAATTTAGTCAAAACGAGGGCAAGCTTCCTAGTTGACTATTTCGCACTACAACGTTTTGGTAGTAGCACAATGTGCTCTTCCCGCCCAGTGACTGCGGAGTGACACGGCTCATCGCCAACTGGGACGGACACAAGTCGCCTAATGCTCGGACCAATGTAATGGCATGAGCGCACACCCATCCGGGACGTGCGCACGTAGAGTGCCGCAGGCTATAACATCGGCTATTGCAGTTACGCGAAACGGTCTTAATAACGCACCCGGCCATTTCCGGTCCGCCTACCTTTCATAAATCAACAATAAAGTTTTGCTTCATTTAGGCGGTATTTCTCGTATATTAAATAGGTCTTCCCTACAGTCTAAACTGGTCTAGGCTGGTTGAAGCGTCCTATATGATCTTATGTGCCAGCCAGCCGACTCTCGTGAGCTATTTCATCTCGTTCTATACTATAACGTTTTTTTTTTCGGTGCTCGAATACGACCTGTTACACGTGGGGTTATAAGAGCAACCTCTTCTTCCAACCTCAGACGGCCGGAGTGAGTTCTAATCCGCATCAATCAGCGGAAGATCCTGGACATTGGAGAGTTGCTTGTCTGTGCGTTCGTATGTGCAGATGCGTTTCTGTGGCCGCGTTCTACGAGAAATCCTGCCATGCCTGGACGGGCCAAACACCGTCGATGCGTACAACGCTAAAAAGAGGAATAGAGGCTAGGGTAGCTGAAACGCCGTGGACATGCGATCAGGTTGTGAATTATTTGCAGCCTCTTACATGTAATCATAATAGATGGGCTGTTGGATATTATATCCCAAATGCATCTGATATCCGCGATTAATCTTTTGTTCCCGTGGCTCAGTTGCTCACGTTTTGTCACTGTCCGAATGGAGTACGTTTTTCTATCGGACTAAGTGAATTCGAAGGCCTTTACGATTCGCGTGCCTTTGGCTTCTCTTTTGCGCGTGCCTTTGGCTTTTATGGGCCTGTATAGACGTAAATCGAACTGGTACGGTGCTTTGTGTTGTAATGGTTGACCCTAAACACGTACCCGTATGCGTAGGCAACTCATAGATAAAAACGTGCGGACGATTCTTACGCTTAGCACGGTTATTTCATTGTGTACAATTCATATGCGAAATTGTGACATTTGTAAACCTGTATGTCAATAGTTACTGACACACCAACAGCGATAATGACAACGACAACAACAGCAACAGGGATAGTAACAATAATAATAATAATAATAATAATAATAATAATAATAATAATAATAATAATTATATCAACACTTGTTCTCTGCAACCGGCGGGTCCGAACGGTTCCTTCCGAAGGATTCACAACCAGTATCTTAGCAGTTCAACCTCGTCAAGGGGCCTACGCCCTCCCGCCAAGTCCTAGCACGTCAAATCTACCTGCTACTACCCTCCTGATCTCCGATTCACGCTGTACAGGGCACATGTTCTTTTTATTACTGAAATATCTCTTGTACGGCGGTGCCTGTAACAACGCGTCGCTGCCAAACGTTTGTCACACGCCAGCTCTGCTTAACTAAGCCTTTGCATCAATGCCGAAAGTGCAGACGGTTGAATACGCCTACAAATGTCGGATAGCAATTGACACGAGTGACCTGTATTCACCACACACATTTATTTACCGAACGACAACAGCAAACATCGGACAAAACAATCTGCAGCCACTCAAACATTGTTGGTGTAAATATTTTTGTTTTGTGAAAAACGATCTAGGAAAAAGGTACCTAGACATTCGGATCAATTATTTGGGCGATGTTGGCGAGCGTGGAATTGAAATTCGTATACGTTGTTTGAGAACACATTTCTCGAGTAGACCACAGACCGATTTGAGGACGAAGACTGGTGGGGGGTAACGGTTTTAGTGGTGTGCGCACGCCGTCAGCATGAGTCCCGGTATTGCCTAGATAAAACACGTTCTTAGAAAGCGCGAGCTTATAAGTTACTTTGTTTTGGAAACATAGGAATCACACTAACCGTATGTTTATACGATTAAAAATGCGCCGCATCTATCTTCGGCCTTCAGCCTGAATTTTCATTGCACAGTATCATAAAGCGAAATATCGTAAGCGCCTGTCGAAGCATCTGGTCGAGATCGCCCGTCGGATTCTTCACTTTAAACGAAATTCTCTGTTTTGTGAGCCCGGCATGTGACTTCTGCCGCCTTTGGTGTTGGTCGCGCTGACCTAGAATAGCTTGATCGGTTGGAGCGTCCTTTTGCGACGCCTGCTCCTATAAGCTAATTATCCTTTGTGTCGCACGTACGATGCGCAAGTTTCGCCATATTTGTTACCTGCAGGTGAACTAAAAGGACTGGCCAGCGCTGAACGATACCGTACGCTCGATGGTATTTGAGTGGCGCGTATTATATAGCTCGAAAACGTCTGTGCTTACTGGAGAAACCTGTACAGATATTCCCCGAAGTTGCTTTGGCCAGTAATGATCTGTACAACGAAGAATGCCAGGGCGTTCTCCTTTGCCAACCAGTTTTCCATGCCGCGTATTTGACTCTGGGCCCCCGCTGGCCTGTCTCAACGGCGTTCCATCCATTCTGCCATTTGGATCGCGGCCTTACCGAAAGATAAATCCTGCTGCAGCCTTCTTTTTTTATATCTATAGAGGTCGATAAAAATTCCGGACAGTACAAGCGCACCACATATTCGGCTGGATAGATTTGAGCTTTCAGCGTTGAGTCCACACCCACTAAAACCGTACTGCGCCTTCTTTTCTTGTACTAGACCTGAAACTGCTGTTTGAATTATTTCACACCTAAGGAGAGGCTAGAAGGAACAACGATCTAAAAACTTTCTTCCCGACTTCCCAATCACCTTGTCGTTAGACATCTTTCCTTTCACTGTTTCTCTTGATAAAAAAACCTCCTTTTCCAGTGACCTCTTCGTTAAATACCTCCTTTTTCATTTCTCGCTCACGATTTCTAAAATAATCCAGGGCATGGGCATGCCCATGCGAATTCGTTCACTGCATCGCCGTGTCATGCTTTTATTCTATCTTCTTGACCTTTTCTTCTGGTTAACATTCGTTCTTTGGCTTGTGCCATAGCTGCCTGGCTGACCCGCTAGACCGAAGGCGAGCTATACTTGTCACTATTCTGGAAAATCTCCGTTCACGGAGGTAAGACTTTCCATCTTTTACTCTCCCCACAATCGCTCGTTTTTCGACATCCCATAATAATGGCTTCCCCGTTAGCTTTCCGGCACATACAGAAACAACCACGTTCTCTTTGTGCCGAGAGGTGCCTGTTTGCCATACGACGACGAGAAGGCGTCAGAGTATGGTGGAGTCGGCCACCGCTGTCGCTAAGCGCCTCTTGTCTCCGCTCGCTCCGCCGCTACGTGGGGTGACTTTGGCGGTTTTTCGTCCTTGCCAACTACTTGTTTAAGCTGGGGGATGGGGCTAACGTAAGGCTCTTGATTAGCCTGGCCTCTAGGCATTCCGCGCGATTCAAACAACAACAACCTATAGCAATCCGCAGACGGGTCGTCATAGGTCACACATTGTTGGGTCCGATTTTTGTCTTCCTTGTTTTTCTAGTGCAATAATTTTACGTTATTGCACCCCACCTACAATGACCATTTGAAGCCTCTTCCTTCTTCCGTATTTTAATTCCTTCTCGCGCTTTTCCGTGACCACTAACGCCAGGTCATTGGCATGTTGTCAACGTAGTCACAATGACAACGCAGTCGCTTCTGGAAGGTCCTAAAGCCTCAGAACTCTTCCGTAGACTACGTTCCTGAGGAGCGGACTCGAGACGAATCCCTGAGAGACCCCGGTCGTTATCGTCTTGCTCTTGGGACCTGAATCCTTTTTGTTTTTGCCCCACTCAATTGACCGATCCTTGAGGTAGTTCCCGACTACCTGGCAGGGATATGGAGAAACACTCTTCTCCCTCAGGGCATCTACCGTAACTGACCACTTCATGGAGTTAACGACGTACTTGATATCTAGCCCTGAAACTAGACATCTACCTTGGGTATTGAGGATCTGAGACTGTTTCCCGTTCAGCACTTTTAGGACTAACTCAATGCCGATAACGTGAATTTTTCTTTACGAAACCTATGATGGAAATTAGCTAGTAGTCTTCTTTTCTTACTCTCAAATCCTGCTGGTGTAATAATGGTGCAGTAGCCTCAAATCACTGCAGGATTTCCAGTCGTTATGTGCTTCGCAGCATGATCCTAGGACGACGTGTGCCCCCGTCGGTTCTATCTAAACAAGAGCACTGATTAGCCTGTCTGACTCATCCATTGTCATAGGGAGTTTACTGTATTTGTCTTCCCCGAACGTTTGATATTAGCAAAATCCTACTGATTCGCAAGGCAGTTAACCTGGCTTTTATTGATGCGAATTTAAGGTCCGGTATACCTGTAAGTTGTATATAGTGGACACCCAAAGATCGTCCCGTCTGCGCAATATTGATGAAAGCGCCGAGGATTAAGTTAATTGATGGCTACTTTCTGGCGTCGACCAGAGAAATTGCAGCTATTTTTGGACGCTAATTCTAAATCATGAGCTCTTATCCACGGGGCAAAACGGTATTGGCACACGACTCAAGTATGGTAAGTTTTGCGGGATATCACTTATGCGCAGAATTCCATGATACGCTGATATCCAAGACAGAAGAAGCAGGACAGGCCCGTACGGAGGACGGCCCGTCTGCGGAGGCGGCCAAATTTGGATATGACAAGATGGTGCCTGGAGACAACGAAGAACACAAATCAGATTTACATCGTGTTACTTTTACACCACCCGCACTGCACCGTAGCCTATCGAATGCAACGTAACAACGTTTGTCATAGATTCTGAATGGGTAAAAATCGACAGCACAAAAAACATGATATTAACTCATTACCATTGCCTAAACGTCTATGGGCCTTTGAAATGCCCCTGCCAATATCGTTCCTTTCGTCGCATCGCTGGACGATTTGATTTGCTGTCGCCCAATAAACTAGCAGAACACTTAAAACCAATAAACTGCCATTTCGTCCAGTTAAGCGAAGTATGTGAATACTTCCTTCTGCATGCGACTCATGCATTGGCTCGAGGGCTTTTCGATCTGCTTTTCCATTACGGCTAGAAGTTCCATCCAGACTCGGCTAGAAGCGGGTGCGGCTTAGATCTAGAATACGGACAAGTGGAAATGAAATTCTATTTAGAACGGAAATAACATAATAAATTTTTATACATTTTCACGAAACTACAGTGAGTAATACCAAATAATAGCGTCACTTCCACAGTGTCTATAGCACTTGTCACCGGTCGTTCGTACTAAACCGTTCAACTGAGATGACTGAATAAAAGTGGTCGTCGATGTCAAGTTTCGTCGCTTACAATGAATCTCATTTTGTTCACTGCGAACCGTCCATCGAAAAGCTAAACTGCGGAGAGCAAGGTCGGTCAGTGGACGAACGATAGGTCGTCGGTACCTACAGACTGTTTGTAGTGTAGCCAGTCTTAGCGTTCTCTTTTTCAGCTAAAGTGTGAGCCGTGACACGACGCACGACTTCGCAACCTACGCTCCCACCTTTTTCTCCTTTGCTGAATTTTCCCGTTAGGGAAGACGTAGTCTACGTCAAAACTTCACAGGACTAGCTAAGCGGCTTTACATTCTGGAACCCAACGAATATCCCCATGACGTGGGATGAGGCTTCCATTAAGTATGTCCCTCAGAAGATCAACGCTCTCGCGAGGTAAAAGCCAACGAGTTTTCTTTCTGGTAGAACGTTACGCCAATGTTTTCTCCGACGTTCGGCCCTGCTTAGCTGCCTAGCGATGTTCCAGAGTCTTGAAGAGCGCGCACGGCGACGGTTCCTTGATTCGAAATGTATAACCGGATAAATACTGAACAAAATAATAATACACTACCCCAAGCGAATGCCAGATCATGCATGTGTATAATTGCGCTGTCTGCGGCCTATTGACCTAAATAGAAGGACAGGCAGTGGAGCCCCGCAAAGCGAACCAATGAGTTGACAATGCTCCAGCTATCGGCGACTTTCTGCCGAGTTCATCGATCTCGTTCGGGTCTTCTGCTTCATCGCTCCCCCTCTCCGCACTCTCCCCGTTTCTTCCGTTTCGTCCGTTTCTTCGTTGTATTATCCGGTAATGGCCGCTGCCGTCTCTTTCGTTCCGAATAATCATTCATTCATTCGTTTAGTGGACGGTCCAGGCTCCCGGTTCGGGTTTATCCCCGATGCGGAGCACGGAGAACTTCCAGAGGAAAAAGGGAAGACTCCATCACGCGAAATTGAGATAGCAGAAGAGAGGACTGTGCGGGACCTGGAGCGGGAAAGAAACCCCTGCGGCGATCTCAGGCAGGGACGGCAGTAAATAGGTTCGTACTAGAGAATCAATCGTGGCTTGGTGGCGACGACACTGGGCCTGCCTATCCGATAACTGAACGTGCTTGGTGCGGTGCCGTAATATGTACAGTTGTGTAAGTTCACTAAGGAACTGTGCATTCATAACGTTGATTTTTTATAGTTTCACGTTGGGCTAATTCTAGTGAGGTCGACAGGAGATCGGAGCAACGGCTTACCATCGAAACTGTTTAGCGTTTTATTCGTAATTATAGGTATTGCACGTGGAGAGTTAAGAGAAAAACCATTCTGTTGGCGTACCAAAGGATGACTGAAATTTCGTAAACCAAAAATTAAATTTGTGAATGAGTTTATTCGTATATTTAGATCGAGAGCAGAAAATACTGTGTTAGCTAGTAAATATAGGAGACCGAAGAAGCTAGACCGGTAAAATTTGATGTACAGATTCAAATGCTTCAAATTTAATTTAGAAAACAAATTATAAGATATATACATATGTAAAACACAAACACATCTTTTTATTTTTTCTCTAATGAAGTAGTAAGAATTTAAATACGAACAACGACTTTTACTAGTCTAGGCCCTCGGGCTAAAATCTTTATTTAATGGAAATAGTGGAGTCTTAACGGCGATTGAACTCTTATTAAATATGGTGGCTACGACACAGGATTAAGGCAAAAATATTTGTTATTATCGACACTATCATGTTCACAGTTAGCAGACCTTACAATGAAGTGGAAAGACAACACGAAGGTTTCCAAATGAGACAGGGAAAAATATATTCGTAAAAAGAACTAAACAGTACGAAATGGAACCAGCAATACTATGTGCTGATATCTTTATCTGCTGACTCACAGCTTAAAGACCCATGCGTTAACCACTGAAAGTGATTACACTGTCTAGAGCATAAGAAAGCATAACTTTCAATTAATCAAAATCAGCAATGGCAAAATTTTCGTTCGTATGGAGGGAACAACGTTTGGAACTTCACGTTCAATAACAACTCGTCAGAAGTAAGCCAATAAAACTTTCAAGCATACCACAGTAAAGAATTCTTTTAGAGCACACGAGGAAAAGACAAGAGAAATGATAAGACAAATTCCTAAATCAAACGCATGCGAGATCGCTGTAAAAATTCAGTCGTTTCAAAGTGACCAGGATTAATAAGAATCGGCAGTCGTACCGGCTTTAGCGTACATACATCGCTTACTGAGTAACCCATAAATAACCTAGAAAGGCAAACCAGGCAGCCAAATCGGCGCCAGGCTAATCTAGCACAACATAGCGGATATTTTTTAAACCTGGAGTTAAGTTGGCCAAATTTTAAAAATAGAGATAAAACAAGGAAAACAATTTGGCTAGAATAGCGCGATTGAAGGATACCAAATGGCCGAAAATCATACCCGAATCATATTAATAAACAAAATCAATACGAAGAGATACAATCGTATACTGAAGTATAACTCCGAGTAGACATCGATATCACATGTAGTCTTAATAACACAAATCATTTCATATAACAGACTGGTTAACAAACGCTTCCGGTTCTGCAACGACACTGACAGAGACTTAATCGAGTTAGACAATGCCAACTTTACAATATTATATTAATACGTTTCTAACTGTCCGACATTACTCATGCGGTGCCTTATTTATGAAAAGATGTACACATACTGGAACTTACCTCCCACTGACTCGTCCTAGTCAATAAGGCAGCGGGTGCTTTAAAAATGACTGCATTCTACGTACCGTCTCCTTCAGCCACATATTTTTCTTTCAGTTAAACCGAATAGTTTAGTTTGCTTGTTATCGGAGATCAAGCGCCGTTATAACTAAATTAGCATCATTTCAGCTATCCGAATGTGTAGAAAAATTTTCTGTGTTAAGCAAGCTAGGTGATTTGTAAGCAATTTTTGGCATACTTCTTAACGAAGTCATATTTACATTATTTCCGGTCGTGTACGAGATATATGCACTACTCATCAAAGAATAGTTGACTTGAAAACATGCTCGTTGGAAGAAACTGTTCACTTTAAAAAACCTTTTTACTAAATTAAATTTATTAAATTAAATGTAGGTAAATATTTAATATTAGAAGAGTTTTTAGATTGCCAAATAAGTTGATTGTGTTGATTCGTGTTGTTGTAGTTGCGCTCAAATTTTGGTTACTGTTTGGGTAGCTATTTATGAAGACATCTTCATGAAATATAGAAAGTTGGAGCAGTTTGAAATTAAGCAGAGTAGCTGCTCGCCCACGCCGAGTTGCTCAGGGCACACATTTAGAAACTGAACTTTTATGAATTCGTCTTATCAGCTATGCAACAGGAAAGCATTTGTTTAGGGCATATGTAAAAATCACAAATTATAAATGTATATAGTGAAAGAGTTTAACATTTTTGCGGAATTGGCTATACGTAAGTATATTTTACACATTGCCTTAATAAAAATATTTTCCACTTGATCTACAAGTGAAGGCCACGACTATTAGGTGTCATTATATAACGTATAGAATCAATGTTATCGTCCACTTTTCTACAGACCTTGATGAAAATCTGATGTTTGTTTCCGCAATATAAGGCTTGCCGTGTGGGCTATTGGCATTTATGCTAGATTTCTTGGACACGAAATGCTGCCTAGGCTCCGCAAGAAGGCAGTCTTTTACAATTTTCAGCAAAATTGAATAACTTGAGTTTGAGCAATCGGCGAACACAGGTTAGTTCCTATAGCGAGCAGGATTGAATATAGAGCTGTTTGTGTGTACACCGATTGATTTGCCTGTTTTCGTCAGTATGTCACATATCGACTGCTGGGCACATTTCGTGCAGAAAACAGAAGCCGAAGTTTCAATTGGAACAATTTTTTGACGTACCTTTTGGCTGCCATAGATCTCCACGTTGGAACTAAACAATACATATCATTAAATGTTTCAAAGCCGGATATTCTTTCGCTTCTCCATATATCGGCCTTCTTAAAAAGCTTATAGACACAAACATGATCTAAGCAGGCCTAATTTTTGGAATGTTACTTGGCGGTTATCCCTTCTAAGACAATTCATATTATCCACCATACAATGTTGATTATACTTTTCATATAGTCAAGCTGTCATGTTTTGATGTACGCGTATATTTGTATTGTCTGATAGGAAAGATCGATTCCCACAGTCTTTCGTATTACTAAACAGTGACATGTCGTCGCACGTAACACGGGCCTTTCGGGACGTGTAGGACTTGCAAGCTCGAGAGATCCTCGCTCAAGAAGTTCCCGTAGGCAACGAATAGTTTCATAGCAGAGCAGACTAATGGCTATATTTTCGTATTCACTCGTTGTCCCCTGCGACCTTTGCAGAAAACCCTCTCTTTGAGCTGTTCTCCCTGCTGCCGTGTTCACAAGCGACCCCAAAAAAATATATACTGACGCTGGCGTCATCGTTTGTAAATCAGCCCTTCGCTCTCGTGAGGCGCATCATGAAGTCGAGAGGTCGGACAATTCAGACAACGATCCGCTTCGGTGATGACTGACAGGAAAGTCTTCTCCTCCAGGTTGACCTCAGCTCAGCTCGCCTTCGTGCGACCAAAAGACCTTGAGGAACGTTGAGGGCGCCTAGGAGTCGTCAACGATCAATGCAACGCCTTCGGAAATGTAGACTAAGCACCGTATGAATTAGTTTGCCATTTTGTTAACCAAAAACAGCCGCTTTGATTAATTTTTAACAGGAGATCGCATACTGGTTCGGACGAAGGTCAAAGGAAGGGACTCAATGCCTCAACACGGCCATGTCTGATATCCGCAACAACAGGAATTTCATCGAGTCGATAATTTGCTCAGAGCCACTGGTTAAATTACGTGGTATATATTACGCGCCAAATAAGGTGCAGCCAAATTGCCAATTGTAGTTTCGGAAAAAAGAGAAATTCGCAGAGGTGAGCATCCTCAGTGAAGTAACTGGGCCTATTTGATGTCCACCAGTTTGAAATCGGTGGAGCCAAAATCTCGGAGAGGCCTTACCTGCCAGGTAGGAAAGGTAGGAATAAAAGAGATCATTATCATGAACGAATGATGAAAAGCGACCTTTTTTTAAGTAAAAAAACACCAAAGGAAGTGATTTTCTCAACAGATTGCTTTTAGAAGTCTAGCATTTTTCGTGAGTAGCACCCATGATCAGATACATGTATCACAGCTCGAATAGATAATACTCATCGAGTAGCGTTTAAACACGTTGCGTTCGTACCCGTAAAAAAACTATTAGATTCGGCAGTAATGTCAGTTTGCCACGCGCTGAAGTCCGAACGATAGACTCTATGACGTAGAACAGCCTAAGAGGTAGACTGGCATAACCTCGCTTAACTGAAATGATTACAGTTTATCACTGCATACGTGCAGATTACGTCTACAAGAGAATTCGCAGTACCTTTGACGTATGCACCTCTAAATATATTCCTCTGACCTGCGCATACCACAAAAGCCACTCCGATATAGTCTACAATCGAACTCAAAACTCGACAGGTGTCTAGTATACGCAAAAAAATTCTATTCCGTCCTATTTTGCATCTACCGTTACGGTAGCGGCAGAAAACGAGCCAACCTTTTAAGCGCGATTTCTTCTGCTGAGTAGCATTCATGTTTTAAAACGTATTGAGCTATTGGTGCAGAAAAGTATGTCGTATGTTGGTGTTATATGAATAGCATTACATTTTCGACCCTCTGCGTATTCGGGACCGGTCTCGACCGTCATAGAGGTTAAAGGCACGAACCCTCTGTAGAGAGAAGGAAATGCTACTATCTATCGTGCCAGTCAAAACCAGCATCTAAAAACAACTTTTCAAAAATAGAGGGGCGAAGCTCGACCTCATAAGCACACGCCTTTCGCTCGTATGCGTATGAACCGCTACGAAACCGAAAATCATCTACGTACGTTTGCTTAGCCCGACTCCAGGCGGGCCCGGCTCCACAAGGCCTCCTCTTTTCCCTCTCAGTTTTGACATCGGCACCCGCTTGAATATAAATCATCACCCTGTGAGGTCTACACGAGCACTGAGTATCTCATCCTCGCCGGTTTGCCGGTAGGTTCAACACTGTCTAACTTGTCACTCACATGTCATCATTCCAGAGGCTTCACCTCCCCTTCTTTTCCCTTCTCGCTACTCCTTCTTCCTGCGGAGTTCGGGCGTCGAGTGACTACTCTGCGGCCAGTAGTCGGAGCTCCATCTTCGTCTCTCTGGCGTTCTCCGGCTGCTGGTTTAATTTTGACTGCGCTTTCACGTGGCTTTCACTACCCAGCAGGCATTTTCCAGCCTCTCAAAGTCTGTCAAAGGTTCGGAGAGCGACTCGGGGCTTTACATTAGCGATGGAATGACGCGTTGCGTCTGCTGTTGTTAGATGGTCTCGAAGCGCCAGACAAGGAAATTGGACGTCGAAACCACATTGGCGGATAATGGCAGCGTCGGATAAGGCCATTACTCTATTGCCTGTGAACTATCCATATTTCGTTACAGCGAAGTTAGGTTGAGGTCTCTTCGAGGCAGGGCCGCCGTGTTCCTCTAGGCGTCACGATGTTACGCATTTCCATTTGAGTCTTATCGTGGCGACGATCCGACTGCTATACAGGAGCAGGACAAACGAACATCGCATCGTGAGTTCACCGCGAATACATTTCCTGACATCGAGTGTTCAAAACGTTTCACTCCGTCCTCAGTTCGTTTCCATCAGCGCCTTTCCCGATGTTCCCCACGTTCCCTGGTATGCACCTGCAGGCAGCGTTATCATTGGCCTATCTGTTTCCATTACCGCTGGGACAGAAGCAGAATCACTCGTCCATATGTTCCATATGGTATACTTCTTCATACACCCATTGGTCCCCTAAGCACCCTAAGCATCCTCCTGCCCTTTCCGGACCGCCGCGACCTTCCGACCTAACTTGCCACCTAGCTAGCTACCTACCTACCTATCTATCTAGGTTCGTTTGACGTGGCCTGTTCATCGGTTAGGGAAGCACGGCCGTCTGCGGAAGGCCAGCTGCGATTGCGCATTGCGCTCGTGTTTGGCTGTGAACGTAGGGACGGCTTGCCAGCCCCTAACCCGGCGGGGTCGCGC
>MNPL01016873.1:70942-82491 GCA_002081605.1 Tropilaelaps mercedesae | reverse complement strand
TATATATATATTTAATTCATTATAATATATATTCGTCTATAATTTCTTTGGAACCATAATTGAATTGCACTAAAGTAGACGTCGAAATTCCGCAGCGACGTGTACAGTCAGATAATATTTATAGACGTCACTCTATTTGTTGTTAAATATGTCTGATGCTCCCACTCGACACGAGATATGCGCCCCTGCCCCATTCTATACAAGTAGCACCTAGTTTTGTTGCATTTAAAAAACGTTCTTACTAACGAGCATCATTTCAGGGCGATCTTCTTTAAATAATATTTCCATATGAATGAGTTAGTTTCGAAACATCGTGCTCAGTAGTCAAGTTTTCGAAGTGGTCACGTCAAAAGTTGAATTTCTCTTAATTTTAAACGCGTATCTACAATATGATAAAACGGAACTATATAACTCTAAAATAATTTATTTTGAACACTTTTTGATAAAATTGACGGATTCTTGTAGATGAGTATAGTCTCAGGTCAATAATTACTGATTTTTTTCTTAAAGGAACTTAAATTTCGATAACGCGAATTTGACATCCCATTTGAACGGCCGATCAAAAAGCCTTCAGGAAACTCCCTATATTTACAGAGCCGAGAGACAACAGGTCATACACGAAATAATATTTGTAGCAACTTTAGTGTCAGTTGGCAGTTTACCGGATTTAACGCATGACAGCACATAATTCTAAAAGGCTTCTAAATAGACTCTGGTTGACGAAATTCTGCTAGTTCGTTTTGTTATATGGGCGTTCAAATATCAATAGCTCCGTTTTAACAACATTTGAGTAGGGAAATTACGTTTGTAGACTTTCTTTGCAGCAATTTGAATACAATTTAAAACGAGAGCTGTCGTGCGCATAAACATACAGTTTTAAAGCAGCTCTTCAGTGCTATTTTCCTTCAAATTTCCATAACCTCATTTTGATGGCAATGTTATCTCCTGATATTCACCTACATTATACTTGAACATTAGCGAGAAAAATCCATAATTATTTCAGCGTTTGAAATCTCCCTTTTGAGGGCAATAAACGTATGAACATTGCGTGTAACAAAAATGAGCAATTGTGGGTTGCGGACATGCGTTTCTAATTCCGCTCCTTATATGTATCCCTTTCACTAACAATGAAGCGTTTTTCTTACACGCAGCCTTCATACGGGGATCAAGTGTCGGCTGGGCTGATCTGTGAGCTTGCTGAGCAAACGCGTCGTACATACTGGGACCGGGTCTTTTATTGCTCGTAGGTTCTCGCTCGGTATGTCTACTGAATCTATTAGGGTTTCGCCTCCAATGCAGCGGGTGCAGGTCATCAATAGCCACCACAGGTTCATATGCTGTGCAAATAAGTTATTCGCGTATTGGCACACCTGCACTCAATCCGGCAGAGATGTGGAATAGCTCACGAACACCATTATGATCAAAAATTGTGATCAGCATTATGGACGAGAGTAGCGCTTTTAGTTACCCCCATTAAAGCTCTAGAGCGAGCTGAAAATAAACCTACTATTTTCACGGGGCATTACCGTTGCTCGAATATTTCTGAAACCTTTGAGGCTTTGTTTCTCGTTTAACGTACATTGGCTTCGACACTCGTTTGAACGAATGAGATCTAGCCTCATCCTGGCTCTGTACACCGAAGTTTCCATTGGATTACTGAGCCTTCCCGCACTTTTTTGGTTATCTAGGACCAGACGAGAGTACCAAATTGACCTAATGGAGCCGCATAGATTATGCGTTCCGAGTCCGCTGTTCTTTGTTTCCCAGAAATTTTTTTCGGTGACCTGCCTGTTTCCACTTACTACCTAGTACTTACATACTCAGCACCTCGCGTGTGATTTCTTCAGATAATAAGAGAGCGAGACAATACGAGCGCAGGTCATTTGGATGTAAATATTTAAGCCAGACAAGCGTCCAGCGCATAATTTAACCATAGCGGTTCTAAGCGCCAGTATCCACACTATGATACTGCTTATGGATCCGCAGTGCCAATACAGGGGTTTTAGTTTGGGACACGGGGAGCCTCTTCGGGCACCAAATGGGGCCTCCATATATCATACATATCTACCTTAATAATTTCGGGAAGAACATTAATGATTGATTGTATAATCTTCCATTCCATTCTATTGTTAAAGCCTGCGGCACGAATAACTTCTAATTTAGTCAGTAAGCCTACCTCTCAAATTCTTTTATTGTTCGACTGTCATTTCCGATATATATATATATATATATATATATATACTGAAATTTTTAAGTCACTTATTTTTGTCTGATTTTCACATATATCGCGGGAGATTACAACACCTAATGTTACATGAATATTGTGTATCTTCGTTGCGTATCTTTGAATTGTAATCCAATAGACTAATTTCTTTGAAAGCTATTACGTATAGGAAGAACTATAAAAGCGTTTTTTTTTTTTTTATCAAGGTGAACAGTCTTGTCGATTGGTCGCAGTTTTTACATAACTAATTTTTAAAAACATATATTGAAAAGGTTATTGCTTAAATCTCAAGTACGGCAGCAGATACGGTGCGCCGTTGCAAATCTTACAACAGTGAGCTAGCAATGTAAAACGTAATCGCCTACCAATTATGTTCTCGTATCTGTCAGCCTGTTATTGTAGAACCGACAAAAACAATATAGTTATCCTGGATTTGTCGTATATTTAATTGACCCCTTTTTATCTCTAAAACGTAGCTATGAGTTGCTACTGGGTTCGTGGCAACTAAAATAGCTCTCAGAAAACTACTACTAAATGGTTTAAACGTTTCAAAAGTTAAAGCTAACACACCGAGTACTATTTCAGAAATATTACTACTTTTTCGAAATATAGTAAATTAATATACAGAAACGTAAATTTCTAGAGGATTTGTATGGGAATTCTGATGGTGAAGTCCTATTGATCGCCAATGATCTTGTAAGTGCAACGTCGGTAGCCTTTTTGAATTATATTGTAGATTTAATATTGAGGGCGCCCTTACTTAAAATTTAAGATTGCAGTACGCGTTCGGGTTAGGCTGTATAAAGCCATATGTTCGTGTATATATATATATATATAGGAGTAGCCTTTTATAATAATATCGCGCAATAACGTTAATGGTGGCACAGGTTGCAACGATTTCCGTAAGTGGAGTTGGGAGAGGCTCTATGCATCTCTGTTATATTTTCGTGAGCCTCATGAAGCTTCCGAATGCTTGTCCATCGTCGCCTGTTATGATCGCAGTCACAATAGCTTTAACCTTGCACCGCAGATTCCTTTCCTCCGTGTTTCGCCTAGATCATTGGATTCTTCTCTCAATGAAAATGCAACTGTTATCACTACCTTGGCTTGTTGTATTTTGCTGGGCATTTGATCGTCTACAAGAGTGCGCAGAGGCGACGTACTGATTCGGCGATGCTTGTTCAATTCCATCTTGAATGAGTGTGACTTTCCCGTCTTAGAAGGAATGCACCACACTTTACACTTGGGTGCTTTTTCCATTCCTACGTAGCAGACACTAAATACCTTTTCTGAGTTAGCAGCTACCTCTTAGCGCAGGCGCATAGCGTTAGATCTGAAGGCATTTTATTTAACACTCAATAAATCAATTAGTTTACATAAGGGACACGTTGTATACCTTTCACAACGCGCTGTGGCCGTTCCACTGCAGGTACCTTATTGTAAACGATTCCATCGTTAAGTATTAATATTTAATTTCTAGCGTTCGCTTTTGTTACTATTACCATTCAAGATCTACATACACCACTCTGACATTTGAACTAGTGTCGGTTTAACGCAGACAGCCTTTCCCAGGTACTTATACAGAAGAATAACCGAAGAAATACGTAAGAAAGTAACGAGCTCAAGCTCGTTAATTGTGCCAAGTTCAAACTCCTATCTTGTTATGTCTATTTTTCTGAACTAACAACACTGCCTTTAATGGTCTAGTCAATTGTTAGCTCCACTTTTTCCATATTCAGTTTTTTCAAGATATTGTAATGCTCTAACCGCGTTTTAAGCCTTATCTGAAGCCTGGTCTCTTCATCCTATCCATTTGTCAGTAACACTCGCCAGTATTCCTAGGCTAATAACACCCTCCACATTTTTCCATCTATATCTTCTTATCTACGTATACACTGATAAATATACATTGACGACTTTCTCGTTGATTGCTTTCCCGTAAAAAAGCCATTTAATCCGCCGCATGTCTACAAGAAACGAAGTTCTGGGACGACTTCAGTGTACTCAGCTCTAGCTAGCCTCCTGATAATCAGATTTTCTTTCTCTCTTAGACATGCATGCAATCAAGTTGACTATGTTCTGTTTTGCAGAGGACAGACCGCTTCCATGTGATTTATTGCCATCTGACTTGTAGACACTCTTTGGTAAAACTAAATTACACCGCAGGTACAACGTCCTGCTCAATTAGTTCATCGGATTATTTAGTGCGAGTTTTGGTAAATTTCCTCGGCAACATATTAGTATTATCTAGAGTTGAATGTACGCCTTTTCTACAACCTGTATAGCCCAGCACGAACCTACTTGCCGAGGTACTGCATTGAGGTCAAACGTTAGTTAGAAGTCGAGCCGCAACGGTAGCTTTGTCTTCATGAAACAAATATTGACGAATCAATTATGAATCGACGACGAATAATCAACATAACGAGCGAGGATTAATCATTCAATTCTGTCGTGAGTATACCATAACGCTTGCACTGTCCGAAAATGGCGAATAAATCATGTATAATCAGGCGCATTTTAAATAAACCACCGTTGGCGAACACTATGTCATTGCGTCATCCCCGCCCTACAAATAATAAACATATTATATTATTTAGGATAGGCATACTGAGCACAAACGTTTGTCATAATGATTTCCCAAGGAGGTCCTGAATCAAAAAAGATAGAAAAGGCAGTATTAACTAACTGAATAGTGAATTAATTTTAAGACGTCACCGTGTGTAACACGTCGCTACTACGCTATGAAATATGTGCAATTTAGAAATGTAATGAACATAACTACAGTTCGCGAGAATAAATGTCCGGCTCAGGAGCACCTTGGTGCAGACAAGGTAAATTGCTTTTTGAAAGACTACTCGCCAAGAAGTTTGCCGTACGGCGGTCTCCTACTGAAGATAAATTTTCGCATAGTTGAGGCCAGCGAAGTGCTCTACATGTATACAAACGAGCTTGGAGTTACAAGGCCAACCGTATCGTCCGCGTGGCGACTTCGCAAGAAGTTTGATTGTCGTTTCAAATAAAAATTTAGAAAATCTGTAATTCTGCTTGTTAGGTTTATAGGGCATGAACGGCATACGAATAGTTAGCCTGTCTGTGAAGCTTGAGTGCCATCAATGTATTGTATGGATCACAGAGGAGTATTGCGTGGGGCAAATATTCAACTCATTCTAATAAAAATGGCCCCTATGTCCACTTTTTTATGCTGAGCTCAACCACAGTTGCCCAGTCACAACAGAAATGTTTTTTTTAAAGCGAGAGTCCAGAACGGTACGAAGTATGTAGAAGAGAACAACTGAAATTGAGGTTAAACTGACGCTCCTTTTACAAAAGAAAGGCACAAAGACGCCAAGAGGAAATTAATCACAAGTGTGGTCGTATGTTTACTCGTGTGACACACAGACGAGTAAACACACGCTATAATATTTAGTTACGTTGCATAAACAATTTAGGAAGTATTAGTATGTCTCGAGTGCAGTGGAAAGCACCTACAGCATGTACGCTTTTTAGTTGGAACGTTTGTTCGGCCCAGAATTATTAATCTAAGGCTGTTAAAGGTATATATGATAGGAATATGCTAGAGATGGCCAAATTGGCTAAATACTAGCGATTACGACGGTGTATGTTCTATGATGAAATATATATATAAGCTCGTTAGCTTTATTTTTACTGATTTTCAAATTGTTGATGGGCTTAAAATTTTCTTCAGTCAGTAGTTATGTTACGCAATGCTCGCGATTCGGAAATTACTCGAAGGTACTCTGTTGATGATGATCAAAATGCCATACATGGAAATAGCCAACCCCTGGAAATGCAACGCGCGGTTAGCTGTACGAAGTGCATGGCGATTATTGATAATAAAAAGGAGAGTGTCGTATTCTCTTATCGACTGTAATGCACATTTATACAATTAAAGTGTGCCTAGATTTTCTTAGCATGTTACAGGAGGAAATGAACGCATTTCGCTATAAGCCAATCTGCATGTATTGAGGAGGATCTCTCCTAATAGATGCCGTTCCAATTGTTACAACATGTTCATGGTGCTTGTGTTGTATACATATATATATATATATATATATATATATATATGTATACATACGTACAGTGCCTCGCACTCAGAGCCCCAACTGACCAACCTCTGACAGATTGGAGGTTACTACTCGCCATGACGTGCTGTCATGTACGCATGGAAGAAATATTAAGGTGATGCTCCGCTGCCCTGACGTGACCATGCACCAGTAATCAACGAAGGGTATCGGCCAATGAAAGGTATTTGCTTGGAGATAATACACTAAGAACTTGGCAAATGAGACAGCAAAGGAGTCAAAAGGGCGCGCCTCTGATTCGGGACATCGCTTAACTCTGACAAAGTAGGTCAACGTAAGCAGCACGCTCAGGGCTTCATTGTTGGTAAGCACGTAGGTGAGACAGCCGTGTAACCGTCACAGCCGATTAGTATTCTAGGTATTTAATGAATCATAAGACATAATCTAAGAAGCTCACAAGGATAAAAATAAGCATGGAAGTAACTAGAGACAACGTTTTGTATTTCTTGCATTACGTCCCATCGCTTTGTAAGAAAGCATTTCAAAAACTCGTAACGTATTTTTAGAAAAATCAAACGCGTCAAGTGAAAAGAACTAATACAATCTTTTATCGAGTACTATTATCCACCTTCCCCCAAGCGTTATGAAGTGGCAGACAGAACAGTTTTATTCACTATTGACTGTCGCAATGGAAAAGTGCAAAAAATACCCGCTTATTATCGCCAAGATTCCGGGCTAATCTTAATTAAGGTTCAATAATTGCTTGTATTTTATTGAGTCTCTAATATCATCATACCGTGCAGTGACGTTTAATTAGCGTGACCAACGGATACTCGATGTCTATATATATATATATATATATTTCCACCGTTCCACTGCCTATGGGTCCATTACGAGGTCCTTGACCGCCCTATTATATAACTAATTCGTTTATTTTATCATTGAAACTGAAAATAATCTATAACGCTATTGTAATAAATCTTATTGCTATTTGTTAACGGCCGCGGAATGAATTTGGCATTACTCAATGTTAAAGTTGACATTTAACAGAAAATTGGCTACTTCCAATTCAAAACCCTCAGATAACTTAAGCAGTGAGCACAAGCGGAAGACGCTCTTAGCTTAAAATCGAAACAGTTTCTAAATAATTAATAAACGTGGGCCCGGCTTAAGCCGTTGTTAAAGTACCTATTGTTCTAATTGTCGTACAGCGTTCTTAAGCTCAAAAAATCTGTCAATACATTAATTCGACAAGCTACGCAGTCCAGTGTACTACAGTATTAGGAATAAACAAAAAATGAACGAACAAAAACTGTGTATTGCTGCTCAACAGTTATTAGTTACGTTTTTACGCAGAGGTACACATCTACCTAGGCTGTTTTTGCTATTGCTATACTATATTCATTAATAAATAATAAAATAAATAAATAATAAAATATATATAATAAAATAGATAAATGAGATAAAAACAACGAGGGCTAAACTGGACGAAGTTAACGAAGCGAAGGAAACAGACTGAACTATGCACGCTTTGCCCTGACAACTGCTTTCTATATAAAAAGCTTTCAACTCTTGTTTTCCGTGACTTCGCGCGAAGGTGACCACCAACTGGGGGAGGTCACCAAAAACCCCCAGGTAACGCCCACTGTCACCTTGGGTTTTTACACGATATTTTCTGCCAAGACAAAGATCAGCCAGATATTAATAAATCAGAAACTTATTGTGTGGATTTGGCAGGCCGATGCAGTGTACCGATGTCTATTAGAGGGTGCTATTTCAAGTATGTATGTTTAACTAAAGTTGAGTGAACAGAGCAGTTTAGGTTTTACGTAATTAGCAAATGCACTAGAGTGGGCGAGCTTCTTGCGCAGATTCCTCCCGTGAAGAGACCTTTTATTGCGTAGAGTTTATGAGGTATTGTCGAAGCGTTGCATGTTAGTTTTGAGGCCTACGATCAAAAACTGATTTCCTTCTTCAAATATTAGTTCTGTTATTAGAGACGTCCAGTTTGTTGGCTTTATAACACTAAAATTCGTTTTTTTGATACAGACAAAGAGCCTTACATATGGCAACTAGTTATCAACTTGTTCCAGTTTCTTTAAGTATGAACGATGCTTTCGACGTAGTGTCAAGAATATTTTGTGGGGTCCGTCTAGCTGAGCGAACAAAGTCACGGCCAATCGTGAGTGTAAGACGCTAGGAAGGTCGGACCTTCTCGAGATGCACTCGTCAAATAGTATCGCTTGGTATCATTACCCCCAGCAGCAAAGGTCCAGCGTGACTACGACAAGGTTGCTCGGCCATGCTGAACGCGCCCGGCCAAGGTGGCAACAGCTGATCTTCAACTACGCGTCACCCGAGGACGGGCGCACCAACTGTATGTCCTCGATCCCGAAGCCGATATGGCTGGTCGACGTAGTAACAGCCGACACCCCGACAAATAGCACGGTTCATAGCACGGATATAATCACTCGCGCGCTCAAGTGCGCAGCCGACAGAAATTCACTTGGAAGGCCAATGGGCCTCTATGAAGGCTGCCGAAACCGCATCACCCGTAGGAGTGCGAACGACAAGGTACACAAGGCGAACTCTTTCGTGGCCGTTGTTGGCCAGCCAGTTGTCTCTACCTCGGTCGTTGCGGACTGTTGCATGAAAAACCTGCGTGCCTTTTAGGTACCAGCAGTGGGTGGTTCCGGTGGTGCATGCTTTCAAAAGGAAAGACAGCGTAACATGCACTAAATGTTACTAAATGGAATGAATCCTTGGAAGTGTACAAAGGGAAAGTAACCGTTGCGATGGCAGAAGGAAGATTACCAGTGGTTGATGATGAATCTACGGCAACGTCAGATGAGACGAGAGGAAGGAGAGTTATAGCTCGCTAGCTTCACTTAGGCTGACGGCAACGATCTAAATCGTGGACGGTCCCGGGCAAGGGGAAGAAGGTGCCAGCTGTGGAGTACCGCCAAATTGTCTTTCGGTCTTGAACAGCCGGTGAAAGGTGACGGCGCGTAGGGTGCAGCCGAAGCACAGGCAGCACCTATGGCCGACAAATAAAGCATACAAGAACACGTGTAGCTTACATCTGCAGCGAAATATGGAAAGGTAGACGGATTAACTGGCGTGCGCATTTGTGAGTTAAAGTTTTCAGCATAATGTAAGTACGGATTATGTACACCTCTGTACTTACACTGGCTTGATTACACTAAAATGGTGGTGGGTACGATCAGAAATAGTATTAACACGTTCTGAATTTTTAAGGAATGCACTAACAACGCAACATCGACTACGTACTGAAAATTAATGTAAAGACCTTCACTCAGATATATCCCCGGATAAACCAGAAAATTTTTTCTGCAACATTTTTATGTATATTTTCACTCTGCCGATTTGATTAGAATAATTTGCTCTACGTACTTTATTGGGGTATCGCTTTAGATAGAATGGCTAAGTGGTAAAGCTAAGGATTGTGAGCGAGCCTTAAAAGGTAAGTTGAAATAGGTAAAAAAAATATAATAAATATTAATACGTACTATTGCATTATCATTTTTACAATAGTATGTTTGAATTCGAAGCTTATAAATATATGTGCGTGACTCAAGTAGCTGTATTTATTTATTTAAAAAGTATATCACATATGATTGTCTATTGCTCTTCGGGCTCTTTTTTAAATATTTTCAATGCGGAACGCGAAAAAGAGTTGAGAAATTCGGCAGGACGCGCTGATTTGGTATGAAGCGATCCTGACTGCTTTACAGCCTGAGCAAATGTAATCCCTATTCAGGGGCTAGAATAGAAGCCAGGTAGATAATGCATCTCAGACTGAGATGAGTGGGAAAAAGGGCATCACTCGAATTTTATCATTATAATTGGATATATAAGACACACACGCTCGCAACAGATACAATACTTACTCCAATTTCACGAGCACCTCGGGTAATACAAGGCTATGCTGAGTCAATGCCGCATCCTATGGCACCTGCTACACAAGCAGCAAGTGTTGTCGTTAGCGCTATTCATAGTTTATTGTTTTTTCTTTTTAATTTTGCCACTTAAAGCAGCTAGAAATTTCTGAGCTGTAAAGCTTTGCGTACGCGCTAGTTACGTACAATTGTTGCGAACGAGCCATCATATAATTGCAGCTTATCCGGACGCAAACGAGGATATTCGGAGATATGTAATCTAGCCAGTCCCTGTTTCACTTAAGGTACGACGCCGTGCGCATTCGTTATGCTGAGAGCAACTTGCGTACCCAGACGCGTTCTGTATCGGAAACCGATGATCACCGTGGGCAGCCAATACATCGAGCCGGCGAATTATTGATGTTAATGTGGTTCCCGCTAAGCAACGACGCTTGATGTGACTTCTGTGGCCCCTGCATCGTTCTTGTGAATCTCTTCCTGACTTAGGGCTGGTATAAGTGGTTGCAGCTGACAGGCACACACGTATCGAATTGATGTAGACGATTTAGACTAGGCGCGCCATGCACCTAAAAGGACAACTGCTTGGTCTTTCGCCATTCCCTCGGAAGACCTCATTTCTACTAGGTGCTGTGGATGTGGGTGTTAAGTAACTGTCCCGTACTTATCGTATATATCATACAATTGTGAATGAAGTGGCAGTAAACTAGAATCGTTTTGACCTTCTTAATCCGCGTTGAGACGTCAGTAAACCACCAAGTGCCCATTTCTTTCTTGGCTTTCTGGGCTTGACCTAACCATGCGGTACTTTTTATCTGCCACAAATCTGGCCCGAACATGCATATAGCAAGTCATAGTGTCAAGGGTAATTTACAAGTACTAACAGTAGTAAAAATGCATTAGATGTTTTTGACTCAATAGCGGCTTTATCTATTTGTAGAACTAATGGTAAAACATCTCATCCTTTTTAACTTTGACCGAGCATTGCCTTCTACCGATAACACTCCATAAGAAGCCCATGTTGCGAATCAAATAAATCTCACGAGTCAAAACTATATTGACTTCTCCAGGCGGATTGTTCAAACAGAACGCACTTTTTTATAATAAACACATGATTATGAGAACCGGATAATGCAGTATTCATTATGTCTAGATATGATTCCTCATATGATATTCTCTTGTTATAGAAAATGGTGGAATAAGATAGAATAACCAACATATCGGATTAGCGTTGTTATGGATCTAAAGAGCAACCCACTGATATACAACAGTTTTCAAGCTTTAGCTTATTACACAGCGATATATAATATTTTTTTCTCCATTCTATATGCGCTATAACGAGACTCCTCAATTAGCGTAACCCGA
>MNPL01016873.1:55710-70335 GCA_002081605.1 Tropilaelaps mercedesae | reverse complement strand
TATATATATATATATATATATATATATATATATACGGCGGCCAAAGCGATTACTGCATCACCGTATCATTGTCGCCGACGACTCTATTTCGAGGCATTCCTTTTTTACCTATCCACGATTTTCAGTAGAACTCCAGTATTTGACCTCTGCCAGACACCGTATTTTCATTCCGATTGCAGTGGTTTTTTGCACCGAATAGTATCATTGCCGTTCCTTTGCAGCTCCAGTTGGGAAAATAGCGCGTAGAGTCTTCGTCATCCGCTGTGCTGCGGTTTACCGAAGTCCTAAGCGTGTCGATAATCTTCCCAACCCCAATGAGAGTACAGACTATTAGACAGCCCGGGACACGATGAGTGGAGTGCGCGTTGAATATCGAAACGTTTTTACGCGGGACGTCAGAACGAACGCTCTAGAAGATTAGTGGTGGAGACCAGCTGGATGAGCTATCGACGAAAGCCATCATGGACCTGAGAAGTGAAGAGAAGTGCCGAAGGACGAGATTGCGCTCTCTCGGCTGATATTCGAGCTTTTGCTGGGACCCTGACCGCCTTTCTTCGACTTCACGCTTCGCGCTTCTTCAAGTCGGTGAAAGTATTTATTACTATTTATTCTCAAGATATCGGTTATTTTCATCGCTCAGCGGACCCCAAAATTAATGTTTTCTTTCAGTCAAAGCTAGACAAAAGCGGTACCAGGATTTTCATTAGCATAGACCGGCAGAACTAATATCGAGATTCGCTTTACGACTTGCTTTCCAGTTTTACGGATTATTCTTGGTTGTGCGTATCTTTCTGGCGTCATTGAACATTAGAATATACCTCGGACAGTCGTTGTACTGATAGCAGCCGCATTGAAGCACTATGGACCAAGTATCGAGAAGCCTAAGCGAATATTTAACAAATAACAACACAAAGATATCCAAATGAGTTTACCTCCAGTCCCCATAGACAAGTTAAGTAGAAGAAAAAATGGATAAACCAACAAAGCTTGCATCACAAAATGAATCCGTTTAACCGGTGAACGTGTGCACTTGTGAGTATCTAGCGAGAGGGTGAACGTGTCAACGGTGGATGTAGCACAAAATAACAAATGCGAAACACTAGATATTTACTTCTAAAACTTGAAAGCTCAAAATTGTGACTCTCATTAAAAAATTCCAGGCGTCGCTTTCAGTCTGCTAGATATTAATATGGTGTTGGCTATATATTTTGTAAAATGAATGTTTTTAAATCAATATTTAAAATAACGTAAAAATAAATGGGAGTGAGATACTTCACTCGGGTTTATCGGAGAATGACTTTCACGAAAGTGAATATGTTTGCGAGAAGTTTTATTAACAGTTATTCACCTTTGTATTGTTATGGAACAAAGTGAAAAAAATATCTTTGCAGGTATTTTTCTAGGGTGCATGACGACCGGTTCAAAATTTGATTTTTCTGACTTTTTTAACTCGTATAATATTAGTGAAAGTGCAAGTAAACAAAATTGTCGCATTTGAGCCCTGGGGATCTTCCTGTAGTTAAAGAACAGCCGTCCCATTCACTGTATATAATAGTCTGCTGAATCAGGTGAGGATTTCCTATGGCCCATGGGCAGCAGTTTTGTTATTTCAACTTTTCTAATTTCAACTGGCTAAAATGTTTCAGCTCATTTGTAATTGCGCATTGCTGAATTTTCGTTCTATTTGCGTTTATAGTAACCTGCTGTCACTTGTAGCAGTTAGGTGTCGCCATTTTTTCGATTTCTTTTTTTCTACTTTCTATGCTCAAAACGTTAGTTTCTCTATTCATATATGTAGACCACGTTGCATTCGTAGAGCCGGCAGTTAGTTTACGGTCCTTTTTTTAACTTGTGTATAGAGTACATCCGAATACAGATATTGCGACGGTCTGAACCCAGATAGATTTAACGTCGCAGTTTGTTCTGGTGAAATTACTCCTCTCTGAGGAATGCACAAGGTATCCTATGTCGCTCTTCACCACATCTTAAACTACTGTTTTTTACATGCAAGTATCAAAGAATTCTTTGAATAGCCGAATAGCCCCATGAGGTCCATTCTGAGGTCGATACCGAAGAATACTACTAGTGCACACCTTTGCTCTAAAAATTAGACCAAGTAGGTAGCCAATGCTAGTTTCGCGTGAAAAACAAGAACCATTCTCTAACATCTATAGTACGGACTTAGAACATCACTTGTTGATCCACTCTATATATCGACTCAATTCAGCGGACCTCCTCTTTCATCGTGTTGAAAATTAATGGAAAACACGTCTTAATGCAAACGCCGTTTGAAGCAACTAGGACAACATTTTGCGCTTTGTTAATATGCTGATATACTACGATCAGCTCAATTAAACAACGTGCAGCATTACTTAGTCAATGCCGATGTACTTCATGGCGTTAGCCTATTTATCCTATGCGGCTGAATAACTGAGCATGTCCTATGGTAATAGAAGCAAAAAATTTAGCGTTAATCACAAAAGTTCTGTCAACCGAAGTATTTTTGGCAAGCGTAAGTGCTAACCCGTCATTGCTCTGTGCATCTTAGATAATCCCCGAGGGCGGAGCCCAATATCACCCCAAGCCATAAAAAGGATTACTCGACGCTGAGGTGGATTTTGGGGGCCAAGCACCGTCCGTTGGCGTAACCGTAGCTGCCAGGAGACTCTGAGTAGTCCTAACCGTATCTTGCCGCAATCCCATAAGACATGCACTTGCTACACAGAAAAGGTTTTATCCTGCACTGATATAAATAGACGCAAGTAACGATTCACTCAGTGAAATGTTTTCATGGAGAACTAGTCCACCATATACTGCGGTAACAGCACTATATGGTTCCCCTGATGTTAATGCTGAAAGGTTGTTCGGTAAATTCCTGGTAAATACAAGTAATACCAGTAGGGATCAAAAAGGTTGCGTTGTATGATCTACATCTCAAGCGGCCTAAGAAAGCTTTTGCTCTTATTACGGATGCTTTATTGCTGCAAAAAGTCTGATCTTATAGGACACATAGAAATTTCTGCTAGGGGTTGCCGACATTGAAGCTATTTATTTACACGGCCTGTCAAGCGAGCAAATAGCAAATTATCAATTATTTATTTTTTAGCATTAAGGATGTATGGTGTGCGTGTTTTAAGCGTAACTCAAACCCAAATTATTAGCTCAAGAGTATGTTCCAGTTGAAAATTTAAAGAATGTTCGATCTTTCTACAATAGTTGCGCAGGTGGTTAGCATTATATGCCGGACGGCGTCTTGTGAAAAATATCGTTAAAAACACATCATAAAACAGCCTCTTCTTTCGAGCAAAAGACGTGAGCAAACACCTTGTGGTCTCATACGTTCGATGCCTCATGATGCGAACAATCTTGATTTCTGTGCTACGATCATTCAGAGCCTCAATAGAAACACGTTTCCTTGAGCGGTTTTTAGCTGTGAAACGAAGCCAGAGCGAGCGACGTGCATAAAGTTGGGTCAAGTACTTTTTTGAGGTCGCTTCTATGCAATATCGTCCGAATCAAATACGTAAACCTTTTAAGATGTGTTCTAATAAAATGTTCGCACGCAGATAGTACGAACCGTGACGTTACGAGTCTGGGAATTCTTATCGAAGCAGCAGCCTTCCTCCAACTGTCCCATTGAGTACGGTCGATAGCGTGTAAAGCTCGTATAAACATGTCATTAAGAGGCGAACTGTGAAAAACAGGATGGGCCTTATGAGAATTAACTTGTCAACACCTTTTATTTTCTTTTTGTCAGCCAAGATAGGCTCCTTTAAAGGTCGATATTGTAGTCACAAAATTGTTAGAGTCTAAATATCACAATAACTATGGCATGTAATCCTGGAAGTCTGGGATCATAGTTGAATCTATCTGGTTATGTAACTCAATTTTTCAGTCCTTTAGAATGTCTTGTATGCAATTAAATTTCGTTTCAACCAAATTTCCCTGTAGGTGAAACTCGGCCTGCCTTTATTTAATTAAGCGGTTACATAACTAGCGTGCTGGAACCTACGTTTGCACAAAGCAGACAACGCATTATTTTTTCAGCTTTGTAAAGGATAAAACACCTTTCTGATTAACCTAGTGGCTTCATCACTGTGTAATACATCACTGTGTATATATATTGCTGACGCTAGAAACTATGAAACTAATGGACTACAAACACTTCATTTCATCTACAAATCTCCTTACGGCATATTATAACAATTTTAGATAGGCGTTCTATAAAGACGTGTCATCACACAACAATGTTCTTACATGAAAGCACATCAACTGCGTAATTAGAGTTACTCGATTTGGAGTTAAGCTTACACAAGTATATGTATCGGCAACGATGGTTAATTGCAATAGTGGTTTGCTTGATCCTAACCATTGAAGGGAGCCTGACTTTAATGAGTACGCAGCTTAGGATAAGCTAGCTCATTATTGATCACCTATCCATAATATACGCCCGCGAAGAAGAACGCACGTTTGTACAAACGCACGCTAAAACCAACGCTTATCGCAGTACATTTTTTCGAAGTTTCGCGGTCTAAACCTAAATCGTTCTCGAATTTTTGCAGTCTTGAGCCTGCAACCGCTTTCGAACTACTTCCTGCATCCCGCATGCACAACTTTAGGCAATATTGCACAAAATGACTCATTTTGACTGCATGGGGTCGAATGCTCGAGTTTGCTAAATATACGCAATTTGCGAGCGCCGGCTTTCCTGACGAGTGCGTATTCCGTATGTTTAAAAAACGTTTGTACAATTTTATCGTATGCATTTTTTATCTAGTGTTGTAAATAGACGACAATACACTATGTTTTGTGTTTTCATGGTTCTACTCTTGCAACGCTGTGCCCCATACAGCGACTCGAAGCAGGGGATGTGTGTACATGTCACCCTGTAGTCGTTACGTATTACTACTACTACTACTACAACTACCCCTACACACGTGTATGCGTAATGTTCAAAGCAATCGCTCCACTGCCTCGTTCATACCAAGCGTGATTGGCGTACTCAAGACCAGCGCCCTATGCGCGGCGATGTTCCCAACTAGCAGACTAGCTACTTATCTTTTCCACGGTCTTTCATTTTCCGTCTCTTGCGCTTCTCGACACGTTCGTCGCTTCAGCCTAGCGCTCGCATTGAGCACCGCCGCGGTCGCCGTCATCCACTTTGCGCTCGGCGACTTCGTTCGGGACAGACCATTGTCCTTGCTTATTCACTATGTGCGTCTGGCGGTCGGTCCTATTGGCGTTGCTGCTGGATGTGGCAGCGAGTAGAAGCAGGGGGGCTCATTTTCGCAATGGCATAGTCGAGCTCGTCCGCAGCTAGCGACTGCTTGATGGCGTCGAAGTCGGGTTGCGATGGGTCGGCTAGTGAGCCGCTTATGAGGGTTCGGTGTTATACAGGGCCGTACGTAGAGTGCGGCCTACGTCGTCACCAAGCTGATAGAACGGCTCAGCTGGTCGGTTGGCCGGATCGAATGTCACGTCGCTCCAGATGGCAAACTCGGAATAAAACGCGGCCGGGGACAGATTGAAGGGCAATGAGTCGCTGCTAAGCCATGCATTTTCCGCGGGCTGAAGTCGGTTCATGCACGAACCGTATAAGTGCGCACAGAAGTTCCTGTTGTTATTAGACGGGCATGTTCACGGGCATACATTTAGCATGAAATGTAAAGTTTTGCCTAGGTATTTACAGCTGTCTATTTTTTTTCACTCACTCTGCTACGTTAGCAATCCGGATTAACTTTTTCAAATTGTCGAACTCAATCCCTTTCCTGTGTTGTTGCCTCGGAAGCCTTTTCCGAACCTTCCGATGTGTTATGAATATTATAACACATATATATTATTTGGGCTCCAACTTCTCCAACTTGCGAAGTCATTATACTTAAGCTAATATTCTAGCATTCTACATCATGCTACAACATGCTAACATTCAGAAACCGCCAGGTTGCCTATTGCTCCAAGCACAGAGATGCGTTTTGTATTTCAAATTCTTCTAATTCTGAGGGAATCTGTGTGAAAAAACCTCAAGGCTAGCAATTTAATCAGCGTCGATCACATGTGAGGTCGCCAAGGCCTCGTTTTTAATTGCTGAATCCTGGACCAGGCTTTCCTTTGCTTTAAGTGAGTAAGCGCTAGATCATGCGGCTTCTTGCCGTCACCTCTATGTAGCTTATGTGGCTCTCTGATGAATGGCACTTCAGTGTTCCTTAATGCATGTTGCGTTGGGCACACATGGGACTTGACAGTGCTTCCTAAGTCTTCCCTCGTTTCGGATGCACAGGTCATGTTCTCTTCTCAAGCGTCGGCCACGGCACAACATTGACACGAATGTATTACGGAGAGCCTCGCCTCAAGGCAAAGGTGTGCGTCACACGAGATCTCCCGTTACCAAGAGGTATGCCGAGATTTGCCGAAGAGAAGTCTTGCAGCCGTTTATTGACCCCTGTGTAAGCCATTGCGAGAATATCACCTGCATCTGCAACCCGCTTTGAGATGAGGACGTGTTCGAGCAATTGCGTGCATTTCTTCGTACTCTTTGTGACACACGGCCCGGTGCCATGCCTTCTAAGGAAGCCTGTTTCTAAGGGTTTCCTGCTTTCCAAGTCAAACCGGCTAATCACCACCCGCAATTTCTCATCAAAGTACGGGAAGGCGGTTGCCAGGGGCGCTTTACGGGTTACCTATTTCGCCGCATGAGGAGATGACACACGTAGCAAGGAAGCACTATTCCGCGTTTCTACGGCCGGAACCCCCTGCACCCGTCGGTAATCTTGTCTGCCATAGTGGGTACTCAGATCAGCTCCATGTTGAGCATGCCCATGGGAGTGTCTTGCGTACATTTGTCATAGGCGTCCAAAGCAAGTGAGTTACTTGGTATGCGCGCCTTCTGCAACGTTTTCATGATGTGGGTTCTCGAAAATTACCAAAAATGGGTTATAATTGAATATATCCGCGGACTGTACCATTTCGTAGCCTCGCTAAGGATCTGAACTACTGGCCTTGATGCATTAGGTGGTGAATGTGCATTCTTTGGCTGCTGTCTGAGAATGCACTTCTGTCGTGTCTTCGTTCGAAGGTGAGCGCAATCGTGCTTTGGTAGTGTGAATTGCCGCTTGTCAGCTTTTCATAGCTGTGCACCTACTCTGGTAGATTTTCCATATATTTTCGATATTACTGAAAGCATCTCCATTGGCTATCTTTGCAGATACTCGTGGAAGGCAGATAAACATGAAATAGAAAAATATTTTCTAGGATAAAATACCGCGGATATCCTTCGGAACTCTTCCTTCTCATACATTACCAACTCCCATGGGAACTTCCAGGTAGTTTACACAATTGCTTCACACATGAGGTAGTTTAGGTGTCCCTGTCAGATACCATCACCCCTACCACTGGAACTAAAAGCATATATCTTTAATATCTTCCGTACTTGTTCAGGAGTGGTTGCTTAATCACATGATGTGTTTGGAGCTGAAGTAACCCGTATTCTCAGGTTTTAGTGGATGTTGATCCCTAGTCTTTCCGATGCTAATTCTTCTGACGATACAACTGCATTTTTTTCGTTTATTTCAAGGACCAGCACCAATATGTAAGGATTAGATAGACAATTCCAAAATAGAACAAAAATTCCAATTTGAGAAGCACTTCAAATAGGCTTCACTATGAGCAGGCTTAAAGCTGCGCTATACTCTTGAGGTATAATGCAAGCACTGGATAATAACAAACGACAATAGAAAGAGAAAAAAGCATGTTTTGTGAAAAAGAATCGATAATTTGGCCGGCAACACGACTCATATCGCCTATGTCTCTCCTCATATTTCGACACAGTTGTGTTCCGTTGTCTTATCGGATGAAAACAATAGACTCACTTGAATATAAGCACCACTTAAAATGACACCGATTCTCCTATCCCTTAATTATAGCTACAAACAGTATTCAATGCTGAAGCCTTACGTTTGGAGAACAGGAAAATAAACCTATGTCGCCAGTGCTATTCAGTAACTATAAAGTGAGATTTATCCCATGTGAAATGAAATGGTGCTCAAAATCATTTTTGATTTCTTCTCTTTTACTAAACATTCACTTTCTGCCAATAAAGTTTTGATGTGCAGTCACCCTAGAAAATACATGCCGAGAAATACTATTAGAGGTACAATATAAATTACCTGCAAACTACTACCTAGAGAATGGGCCAAACGGCGAATATTTCGAGTTACTTCGCAATAAAATAGAGGAAAGAAATCATGTGTGAGAATTGCGGGCCCAATTGCTACTGTTAGTTCGAAAAAAATTCTAATTACTACTGAATATGTTCATACTAAAAGACACACGGCAATCCTGTAGTCCTCGAAGTACGTAGACAGATTTTCTTGCTCATAGCACCACAAGGAGTTATAAAGAGAAATTTGTAACTAGCCTGCGCGATTAGTAAAATGCGCGAAAAGGAAGTCTTTCTAGCGCATAAATGCTGGGCACAGAAGTGGTTCATATGCCGAAGCTTCACCGTCTTAAACAATAAGCGATCCGGTCTGGTCTTACAAGCTATTGTTTTACAAATAAACCTATCAGAGTTCCTGGCCAAGCAAGGAGTATTCAGCATGGTAAAGTTACACTTCTTATGTAAACCGCCATCGATTGAGCCTCACCAATATTTATTTTATTCCTCTGCCTTAGTCCACGAATCGTCGCAAGAACTCTCCGTGCCTTTCCAGATTTTTATTCCAGTCAAGACGTTATTACTCCTTCAATTTCCTTTGTCATGGTGCGGCTCGCCCACAACGGTCCATTGACACTGCAAAAAGAATGATTCAATTATACATTCGTTCCTCAAATTGACCGAAGAACTCAGTGCACTGAATAACCAACATCAACCTGATATCAAAATGAAATCTTATCTAAGCATTGATATTAAATATTGTGGTTTTTGGACAAACGAGAGGTGGTTTTTAGTAGAAAACTGGAATCCTATTGATTCTCGTTCGTGCTAGGTAATGATGATCCCAGATGTTAGCAGAACGTTTTCTCTAAGGATATTGTGTTCGTTCCGATAAATCTAGGAGAATCTTACGCTAAACAGCGCATTTGGGAGAAGACGGTACAACTTGATAAGGCTACGATACGTCGTACACGTTAATAATGTCTTTCCAAAGTGGGTAGAGGATCTGGTTCACATTCCGCAACTAAATCCTGAGGACAGGTGACGAAACACTTTTTAATGTGTGTCCGCATCAGATTTTTTTATAGCACTTGTTTTCGGAAAGCATCCAATGCCAGGTTTCTAACCCGAGGGCAGGAATTATGTTGAGGCATAGGATTTGACAGCTTCTGCAAGTCTTAGCCAAGGGCAAGCTCATCAAAAGGACATTGGCCTTTCGATCCGGTCACAGTATAAGAGAAGAAGCCAATGTTTTAGCGAAAAAAGCTCTGCACGTGAAATCTGTACAACTGGTTAGTAGCACCCTTAGCCTAACATAAAGATTATTTCGAGCTGGCCAATTTTTATACGTACTTAGGTGTGGAACCTGATACGAATGCTTATACAAATTAAACGTTAAAATAAACTTGTATTCATAGCGTGTAGTAAATAATAAAACAAAAGCTTACCTGGAATAATAATCCATTCCTTAGTTAAGATAAATAAGGGAGGTTCATTGGAGAAAATATATCACGGTGTTGTCATTTGCAAGCATAACAGTCGAGATTCACATAATAATTCGTGTTGCAGTTAAAAAACATGCTTAATAGTTAACTAGCTGATCAGAAAAAACGTTTTTCAAATGATTTTTGTTTAGCAATGTAGGCGAATCACAACCGGCACAACCTGCCAATCAGCTGTCATCCGTCACATCAAGCCGCTAACTTTGACGACATCGAGACAGAGAGGGAAGATCATGAAACCAAATTTGTTAACTGGCTGGACGTACCAGTAGCGATACGATGGCAAATGTTCAGGATTCATCTCGAACTTCAATATTACACAGTATTTTGTTATTTATAATTAAGAAGTATGGCTGTAAAGCAAGTGCTTCGCAGTGAACTGTTTGCTTGACCGTTTTCCCGTGCTAATGTATACCGCGAAAGAACAGTTCATGATATTGTCACTTTAGTTCTTCCTACAACATGCACTCTTATTGGGCTAAATAAGGGAAGATTTATTGCGCATCTACGTTAATGTCCACACCAGCATAGGCAAAATAGCAAACTCTAGTATTAATCATTTCCTTGGCGGCACGTGCTCCATCGCAATAGTGGATCTCGTTATCGATAAGCCATTCCGAAGGCCGTTCCGCTCTTTTTACGAATTGCCTGCGCTTTCCTCATGCGCTGCCATCGTTGTTAGTTTACTATCGGTGTGTACGCCTGAACATTTCAATGCTTGTCTGATGCTGTTGGAAGCTATATCAATCCGACGAGCTGGCTGCGCAGAGAACAGCTGGCAGAGAACGGATTGGATAATAACATGTTCTCGCAGGTAGTGAACGCCTTCGCCGTTTTCTTTACTCTCGTTCTTTAACCTTCTTTTTGTGTGCGCGTTGCACAGTTTCACATCGTTAAATATTTCATTAAAATTTATTTTGCATCCGCCGCCGGCGTTTGGCAAAAACCAAAATAGGATTGCTCTCAACGGGATCGGGCGGTCTTATTATTGCTTCTCTTATCAAACGGGAACAGCGAAAAATAAACTCCTGTTGCTTAGGGCAACTGTGTCGAATTCGGTAAGGTAGCTTTGGAAGGGAAGAGCCTCTATCACCCGGAATTTACTTTTACCATGGACATAAGTTTTTGTGACGTCGTTTGACGATGCTGTCGTATGAGCGACGATCCTGTATCTCTACCTATGTCACCGAAACGGTAAACTCTACCAAATGGAGTGATGAGCGACAAAGATTGAAAAGTAGTGCATATCTAAAATCAATGTTGTTAACGGTGCTGTTCTCTTTAATATAAGTGTGGATGATATAACACAACACAAAATCAGGCTAGTAGATGAGATGTTGCTGTTGATGTAAATTTTCGCCCGGGGTTTCATATGTATTTGGCTAAAGCACGCAGAATTGGCATGGGAGTAAATAGAAATAGATAATTTTGGTAGTATTCTTAGCCAGCAACGCGACGCAGGTCTTTTCGGAAAGAGTTAGCGCAACACCTGCTTATGTCTACGATGCTGCGATCAGGATTCTAGAAATAGCTTTCGTTTAGAAATAATTTTCATTTTTGGCTGTCCAGTTTTAGAATTGTTTCACCCGCGTTTAATCCTATCAAAGGTGTGTGATGTTATTTGAGAAGTCTAGGAAAGGCCACGTAAAAGGTCACGCATATAACTCCCTCTTAGAAGTTTATGAGTACTTATTTAGAGACTGTATATCTTTAATCTTGTATATCGTTTAATATCCTTGGAATACATAAAAAAAGCGACGTTTATATAAAAAACTGCATGAAGAGTTTTCTCGGAAATTGGAATTATCTTTTATCAAGACTCAAAAAAGGCAAATTTTAGAGTGGCCTTATTTGGTTGGCAATCGCCTGTGTATTTGAATCCTCTCCACATTTGCGAAATATGTGACAGCATTACAAGTCATTTACAATTATCGCCAGCTCGATGAGAATTTCTTTTCGTATAATAACCATGACCGATTACGTTTTGCGGAGATGTCATCCCTGTCCAGAAGACTCACGCATACCCTCGTTACTTCTATGAAAAGCATATGGCCCCTTTTTTCCTCCAAGAGCGTTCCCATTACGGACGACGCATTACCTCTCTGCATACCTAAAGACAAAAAGTCTGTAGTGGGATTTTCCCAGCCCTAAAACCAAGGTCGGATTCTCCTTCCAAGAAGTTCTTTGCCTGAGGGCTTGCCCGTCTCTAAGCATCTCAAACGTGAGAGGTTCGAACAAATATATCTCGCGTAATCCACTATATCTGCGTTTTCCCCTCTAGGTGGACTGCATGTCCCTCACTCTAGGTTTTCAGATTAACGTAAAAGGGAGCTATAAGGAAACACGGCCCTATTCCATATTATAAACTTCCCCCTGTAGTTTGAAATAATGGCGAGTCAGCGGTCTTTTACCATCATACATACTAAGCCACTTGGCTCCCTAAGGTTGGAGTATTGCCAGTCGAAGCGCTTCCGCGAGGATATTACTAATCTGAAAGTGGCTGAAACTTCAATTTCAACCTCAACAACTCAAGCACTCGCTCGACAGTAGAGCCCTGCCTGGACCCTTGAGCACACTTTCTCTCCATACATGCAGGTATGGAGGCTTGGAACAATCTGCATTCCTGCTCAAAGATTGTAATATTCAGGAGAGTTCTCATCGTAGCGGTTGGAATTGGCCATGCTCCCGCTTGACACCGCCATGAGTGGTGCTATTTCGGTATCAAAAGATGCATCCCTCGGCAGCCGTAGCCCCTTTTTTTCATTAGAGGCTCTGCCCACTGTTTGCGCTGACATTTCTTTCAAGGTTGTGCAGCATGTAACCACTCCTAAAGCCCTCCCGTCTATGCCATCCTTCGCGTTTCCAAGATTTTTCCAGACTGACTTAAGATCGCTAATCAAAGTGTCCAAAGTACGAAGAGAAACAAGCCAGCGTAGTATTGTTGGGTTTGCTGTTTTTAGCAACCCCAGAACTAAGACCTGTCTTTGTTTCAAATAGATTTGCTTTTAGAGAGAACAGTTGCCGTGTTCTTAATGATCGAATCGATGTCAACAAGATGGCTACGCTGTTCCTCGTGCAATTTAACTTATGCAAAATATATTAGGCGAATGAAAATAATACGTCACGTAATGATAACATGAGGCAGTAAGGTAATTGCATCACTGAAATTAAAACTAACGGCATCTATCTTTTATAGATGTTGAAATGATTCAGCCGTGAGCCGGGCCAAGCTCTACACCTGTTAACTGAATTGAATGTTTCATATCGAAAAAGGATGTGTCATTTATCCACGTTTTCCTTATTAATTGTCGTTAATCTGGCTAATGTGCTATTAAAGAATTGCTACGAATACGTATAATCTAAATATATTTCCGTACGTCTGGGTACAAAAACGTGTCGACTTAACACAGTTTATTGATTTAGCACGTATCATTGTGCATATAGTCGAGTCAGAGAACACTGTGAAGCTATGCCTACTATTAAAAAACCACTTGGATTAGGTCAATTTTGTGCCGCATTTACTGTGCCTCTGCTAAGTTTAAAATTTCCTGATTAACTGACTGAGTACCTAAAGGGTAGCTATCAGTCAACTATATCAAGGATGTGTCAAAGCACGCGAACCATTTGCGGTGTTAAACTAAAATGTATTTTTATTGTGTCTCGAGTGCTTATTTTGCATTTTGAGCCTTCTTCTTTTTTTGTAGCAAACACCTCTGTTTCAATTTGAAAACCGTACACTACAAAATCGCAGATAATAGTTACAATAATAATAATAATGAAGGCATTTAAGCATCATATGGAGCATTTCATGCAAAAATCGCTTGACTTCAACGTACAATAGAGAGTTACAAAGCTTGATCACAGCAATTAGCCAGATGGCGTGCAAGCGCTCAAAACAACACATAATGGGCAATTCGACCAAAGCTGGCGCCTGCATGACGAGCAAACTCAGGTAGGCTAATAGTCTTAGGCGTAATTCGATTTACCGACCTGGCTTATACCTAAATATGTGTCTCGCGCAGTACAACTTAGCTGACTATGCATTTCCATAAATATACGACAAAACATCCTGACCATACGAATCTACAATAGTGTAACCAACGTAATCGAAGTACAGACGACTCGGGCATCTTAAGGTGTTTAAACACTAGTTAACTAATCATATGTACCGTAACGACGGTAATCGGAGAGGACGACTGATAATTGGCCAACTTGTTTCAGGGCATATCAGGCTAATTAAAAATGCAAAAGCCTTCCTTCTAGATATGAAAAACTCAGGCCATCAATCACGTTGACAGAAGAGAGATTTCGAGTGGACAGTTCTTGCGTAAACGCGAAATTAGCGGGCCTACAGCGGTCAGGAAAACGTAGGAAAACGGTGAGGAATATCCTGGCGTGTCCGAGCGAGAGGTTATGAGGCTGATACCAAGCAATCTTTGTACATCGCTCCTGCGGCCTGAGCTTCTCGCTCGTTAGATTTTTTTTCACATAGCGACTGAATAGAGTCTATGAATAAGCGGACACACCACTTGACAGGTTGCGAGAGACCGAGAAGCGATAAGCAGCCTTTACAGGACACTTTAGCGTTGATCCTTTACTTGCTTTTCCTGCCCAGCAGAAGAAACTGCCCATTCTTTCTATTAATGCCTCGTGCTTAGCTGAATAGTTGCTAAATTCTTAGTCTGCTTTTGCACGCAGCTCGGATAGAGGCTCGACAGCTTTATGACAATATGAAACAAAGGACGAAAACTATACTTTAGTCTGGTTCAAGTGTAACTCAGAGCGCAGCCCGAGTGAGGTGTTGTTCCTTTTTCAAAATGCATGAGCACAAGCATCTCCTCTATGGAGCCGTACGACTGGCTGCCGTATGAAGGACGACGGGAGCAGTCTTGGAAACCGTCTCCACCTTCGCAGTCAGCTACCCTCATCATCTCGAATTTCCTCCGCCCTACCAGCCAACGGCGGCAACGT
>MNPL01016873.1:16616-55160 GCA_002081605.1 Tropilaelaps mercedesae | reverse complement strand
GCGGCAGCGAGCCAACCGTCTCGGCTCGTTCCCATATCATGCGCTTCTACATGGGCTATCCTTTTTTTTGCTGAGGACCCGGTTTCCTGGTAGGAGTTTCGAGCACTCACATTGGCCTGCCGTGCGCTATACGTTATCCTAACCTAGCCTATCCCGCACGTCATTGTGACAACGTCGCTTTGCTGCAAGCCCACATGGGCCTGTCCGACTTTTCTCGGGTCGGAACTCATCCTCCTTAGCGAGACTCAGCTCCAGCGACTTGAGCGATACGTCGCTAGTTTCGTAGGCCGTGTTTGTCCATTTGCCTTCCTTCTCGCTCTCATCGCCGGCCTTGGCATGGGTGCGCGTCGGCCTAGCTTATCTCGCCCGTAGGGAACGTGGCAGTGAGCGTAGTAGCGAAGTGTGGATGGCTAAGGGGTGCAATAAAGCGGGACGCACAGGGGGCAGGCTGTAATGCGGCAAGGCTCTACGCTGCCTTATCCTCTCAAGTCCTCCTTCATGCCGGGCATAGCCCTCGCGCAGCCAAGCATACGTCGGGGGACGGGCAGGGCCTGCCAACAAGCTTGCAGTCCGGCAGGACTAGGTCGCTGTCTATGTCGGCAGCATCGGTAGCGAAGCGTCGTTAGCGTGGCCAACAGACCGAGGCCACCAGAGCCGCTTCCACACGGAGAAACAAGGGGAAACAACGGCCTGCAAAGAGCGAACGTGAGTAAGTATAAGGACATGACGAGGTGGAGAAGGGGGTTGAGATGGTGCGCAGGGTGCTAAGTGTACGGGGACGAATCAACTAAGCGGGTAGCAAGTGGCCGTTTGGACTAGACACCGCAGGCAGCTTCAATGGCCGGCGACGTCAAGTGTGGGTTCTCCTGTGTTTCTCTCGAACAGAAATGGTATCGCTGCTCTGCGGTACATGGCTTGCGTTCTCACACAGCAGAGGGCACTGAAAGAGCAGCAGGGGCGCTTGGGTAAGCAGGGAAGGTTGGTGTGAGAGATGACGGAGAGCTGGTCTCTGTGCTGGTGGCGACGATAGCAAGAAGGTTATCGCCATTGCCCAGCATGGTCCGGCATACGGGGATATGGGGGTACGGTATTTCCCGTGTCGAGAATAAACTGACCCATGTCAGCGCATACACATCGTTTCTGATACTCGTAAAACAACCTCCAGGAACTCGCCGTCCTTCACTCCTTAGGGACAGCGAGACAGACATTATGGAGGACGATGGAAGCGGAGAACGAAACTTGCATTTTAATGGCCACTTTACTATGTACGCATAGGATGATTTAAGGTAATTTTTCTCGACTCTGAGCAAAGTGTGTAAAACGTGGAATGGTAGACTGTAACACCGCCGCAGACAACGGCCTTTTTTAGTGTTTTTATTACTCAATACGAATGAAATTCATGAAAATTAAAAAATACACAATAGGAATTATAGTTACAAACGTTGTATATCTCGTGACGAATAAATAAGCGCCGTATGTATTCCCATTTGGATAGAAACATGTCGGCCTTTTTACTACTACGATTATTTTTGAAGGATGACGTGGTCTGGTTGCAGATGATACAAGCTTTCTTAATATGCGAAACAAATTGTGCTCGGTAATCTATTTTTTTCATTAACTTCATATGTAATATTGTAATAGGATTCTAAAGCTAGAAAATAAATACTAATAGTACACTCTCCTCGTATGCTGTGTCTGTTCTTCGCACAAGGCTTATTTGCGAGATTGTAGGAAATAAATGTGACTGTATTTACGAAAGAAACGAAGCGAAAGCGGTTTCGCTATGCGTTCTGGTCGATCTGATGCTCCAGGGTGTTCAAAGAATTTCCTACGGAAACAGCTACGCTGGGCTAACATAGTTAGCTGTGCAGAACTTATTATTTTCAGTCAATTTATCACCAAAAGCCAGCTACTCTTGTGGTCCGGATCTCTTGAAATAGTACAGAAAAAGCCCTAAGCTAAAAAGAACAGGGAAAAAGAACAAGTATAAATTGATGGTTCGGAAAAACGGAAAATAGTTGTTTGAATCTTTACATAAGAGGTAACGACTGTTTGAAGCAACTTAGCGTTTGAGTGGCTAACGACCGGCGTGATTAGGGGATTAAACGTACCTTTTTCTTTCATACAACTTAATCCTCTCGGCACTGTAGTTGTGCACCCTTCGGTCCCTCACGAATAGACCTACATTGATAGGAAGTGCTAAACATGACCTAAAGTCACACAAGATAAAGCAGTCGCAAGCACGCTGCGTGCTTATACTCGATTACACAAATAACTGGGTATCTTTCAATATCCTGTAATATCGTTGTATGTTACTTCTACGGCTCGCAACAGTGTCTCGCTAAGCATAACGAAGCAGAAACCTGAAATGAAACTTTCTGTGCTACCTTGAAATTATGTAGAACGTGTTCCCCAAGAGTTTCACTAAGTCTTCAATAATTTTCAAGGCAAAATTTCAGTAAATACAATGCATAAATTGCAATGATTCACCCGTTATATAAAGTAAAGATAAAGTTGTTATAAGCGAAACGTACATATTACATGGTGATTGAATACGTGTTCCTATTTGTGCTACTCAATGAACGCGCCTAGCGTGACTGGGAAACGCCGTATAATATGGTATAGCTGCGCTCGTTCGCTAAATTATATAGCTTTTCAAGATGCAACAGTAAGGTACACAGGCGTATACTGAATGTTATACCGAGTAAAACACATAGGTTGAAATAGTATTAATACTTATACCGTTGCTGAAGTTGGACCTTCCTTGACATACTTCTGAGAGCAATTTGTTATATAAAAACGAACCATGAATTTATTCAGTAGAAATAAAACAATGCTACACACAGTAACACCTGATTAAATTCTGTATGGCAATATTTATAATAAGAAATAATAATTGGAAATATTTGCTTGCATCTTAGTCCACTTCTTTTAGAATGTCTTAAGCGTACGTGGTCAATCGATATCCGTGAGATCCTGTTGACGCAAAATTTAAATATATCCCATCGTCGCTTTTTCAATCTTTAAAAGACGTAATTATACGAATACCGATCGTCCCCAGAAAACGTTTCTAGAAAGGCTCCTATTACACAAGATAAGTATCTACATGAAGACTTAAGAAAACTCAAACCCGTCTCTTAGGTGATTAATAAATAATAGCATTTTCTCCAAAATCTCTTAGGCGATGCTTCTCATGAAAGAATATTCTTTGAAAATGCGATATCCTTCTATAGGACTGTTAAACAATGATCGCGATATAAGTCGAATGTACATATATTGAAAAAAAAAAATATATGTCTTGTGAAATGTATTGATGTAACGGCGAAATGTACCTGAATAAAGGTGAGCTTTCCACTATTGACCCTAGCTTGAGCACGTATGAAATATTTAGATGACTTTTGTTGTTTTGGAAATAAAATTCAAAAAACGTTTCTTTCATTAAACCGTGCGGTTTGAGGCTATTGACTAAGGGAAAGAGTTGAAGTAATATAACACAGAACACCCTATGGAGTAATTTCAGTAGAAATTATAATACCGACGTACATTGTAAACCAATATTTTTCGCCTAATACATGTAGGTAAAAACTTTAGTTTGAGTAACTCATTCAAATGCGTGCGGTGTTTTATTTTTCTAAAATTTGCCGGAGGCTCCTTACATTTTCTATACTTCGATAATCTGAAGCTAACTTCAATAATCTAAAGAAGTAAACTTGATTCATGTTGAGATTGGTTTGCGCTTTTTTGTCTTCTAATTATGTACAGCGCATCCATTCTGCACTGATATAACATTGAAAGTAGCTCTATAGTCACCAACTATTGTCATATAGCCTAATTATTTACCGTCGCTTTAGCTTTACGGCACCTGCTCCAGGATGTGCAAAAACTGCACTCTGAAATCCACATTTATCCTGACTTTTGGAGTTAATCAATGCTTTGCTCTAAAGGGATAAAACGGTTCCCAATTTTTACACGTTATTGGATCAGGCTTCAAGGCTGAAAAGAATTATTGGCGACCTCTCACCATTACTAAATTAGTACACCATTATGAAATAGAATTTTGGTTTCGTTGTTTCAATTTGCCTATACCAGGTTATTCTTTGTGAAACACAGCGGCAGCACTAAGCAGTGAAGCTTCATTATGAAAATTTATAGGCTTTTAATTTAAAAAAAATTTATGTAGGGACTAATTGTAAATGAAGTTTGAATGATTTATTCACTGCCTTAGATCTATCGTTTCAGTATGCTTAAATTCTCTTTAACAAACATGCCCGTAGAAAAATATATGATTATACCCTAGCATCGTACTGAGGTAGTCTGAGATGACTGTGCGTTGTAACCAGTGCAAATGTAGGTAGGATAACGAACGTTTACAAGTCGTCAATCTTCCATAATATGTTCGCTTCCTTAGTGTAACAGCCTTCTTTGTTGAACACTGTCGCGCCTGTGATCACAGAGCAGTTACCTGAAAAACTCAAATCACCAGTGCAACGAACACATTGTTCGGGTGCTCGGGAGATGGTTTCTTTCACGGAGCTTTCTACCATTTTTTTCAAGTTCACAAAAGGTGCGAATCAAAAATTGTCAATCGTGTTCTCGGCCAGATTCTCGAAAGATCCCTCTATAAACAGGACGATCTCACAAAGTTTGCACAAAGCTGGGATCGAGTTTTCACAAAGCCTGCCCTTGATATGAAATGCCGTGCCCTCACTTCTCAGACGCACAAGTCGAGTTTTTATACCTGGGTACCAGTACATTTAAAGATGCGCTTCTCAATGCGCATCTTCTGTTAATCTATTTGAAAGGTTATTACTACGGCATTCGACTTTTTGAATCGACGTCATACATGACGAACAACGTAACTTGCGCGTTACCTTATAAACGTATACATCACAAGTATACTACCATAAGTCGGTATACCTACCGCAGTAAATATAAAACAAATATATTCGATTTATCCTATAATTTCCCACTACCAATGAGCAAATAAATGTTTCAAAAAAATTTTTGTGCTACATACTGAGCTGTGGTTGTCGCATACATAGCTGGTGCCTAGCGCGCTTCCCTTGTCTTGTCAGTTACAGCGGCTGCAAGTTGAACTAAGCCGTTAAATAGCAACGACGAGTACCTGTTTTTCGATTTATTCGCGCATTCCTCATGTACAGCAAGTTCTGTACGACAAGCGTTTTTTCCAGGTCGAGAAAACACGTTTCTATTTGTGGTGTTATCAGCCCCATTGCCTTTTCCACCATGTACATACTTAGGTTCCGATACGTAAGCAACATTTAGCACCGGGAGCTGCTTGATGTAGTGAATCGGCCAAACCATACCTAAACGCGTACAGGCCGTTGATGTTGGCCATGATTCAACGACCGTGTGAGACCGACTCGAGTTATTGATTTCTGTCAAGAGACGGCCGACAAAAAGAGCGGAGCACTAGAGGAATGTGGGAGGTCTGAAGTGGGAATTATTTGCTGACATTGCGAATGAGAGGTGCCAACCTATACGTTGATAAGAACGGGTGGCATTCGGTGAGTGGGAACCGCATTGCAGTGCCGAAGCACCGTCGCGAAGCAGATGGAATCTGCAGCTCAACTGAAGTTGGCAATCGTAGACGCTGACGACGCACATTACGTTATACCAGCGGTGATTCACATCAGTACGCTCCACGCTCGGCCATTCGGCCAAATATTGTTTTAGGGAGTCCTGCCGCAGCCTATGTATTAATAGATATTCCATGACCTGTCAATGCTTTAGGTATGAATTAGCAATGATAGCACTTCGTCTTTCATTGCAATGTTTATTTCTGCTCGTGAAGCTCTAGCGTAAACTATTAATCCCCGAGTTAAGTATTCAAGGTAAAGTAAAAGACCGATCGTTCTTCATCGTGCGCTAAGAAGAGTACAAACTAGAAGTTTGTTACGAGCATATTCGATGAGCTACAAAAAAACTAGGAAAAATTTGTCGCTTTATTATCCAATATTCTTCTAGTCTTGTTGACAGGAGAAAAAATACGGCCATCAGTTTGGCAAGTGCGAATTATCAAAACTCCGAGATTTTTAATGAATTAAAATTAAAATTGTTTTTATTGGAAAACTATAAAATTAGTTACATTACGCGGCTCTTGTCTTCTTGGAATCTGATTTTTAGCAAAATATCTCTCATTATGCGTTTCTCATTATGGGTTTGTCACAATTTTCCATTTTTCTGATTAGTCAAACGTAAATACGAATTAGAATTTACTCAGAGAATATAGTACGTTAAAACAGCAAAGATGTAACTAAGAAAATATTGTTTGACAATGAGTTGGACTAAAGTAAGAAAAAGTTTGATGGGATGACGCATTGTCATGTCAAGGACGTGTTCATCGTTGGCATCATTCTGGCTAGTTATTGGGCACTTAAGAATACGTAAAAATAGTTGCATATTGCATACAATTAACACACTAGATTTGGCTTGGGCAACCTCCGATTGGAAAATTATATAGCGAATAAAATCAAGTCGGCCCGTTTCATTCATCTTTATGGTGTGTAGGTTGTCATTTTGGTTCAGTCAACTCCGCTATTATTGTGGGCATTGCACACGTATAGTAATGCGCGATTAATACACAGTATTTTATAATAGCGTCATAGATAAGCACAAAATTGTCAGTTCAATGGCGAATTACAACCGTTTTATTTCTAACAGTAACACCCATTACTGAGCTGTGCTAACCTTTCTGCCGTGTATAATTTTGTTGAACACCTATCGGTAAAGAAGGAAAGAAAAACGGATTGTCATGCTTTGCAGAAGCAGCCGAAGCTAAACGTGCTGCCGGTCCGGACGGGGCAAAAGGTTCGTTCGGCTTATAAATATAAATAGCGCTACTTTGTGGGAATTATTTATTTCGCCACTCTAGTTTCGAAACTTCTTGTGGGCTGTCTTGCGTTCTCAAAAAGTCGTGGAATTCTGTGCGGTTCGAAAGTAATGAGGGGGTAGAAAGCGGGAGAAAAGAATGCGAAAAAATATCTTTATTGATCATTACAAATAAATCATCGAGGAGTGACTCAATCCGCATAATTATTATAAGTGTTCTATCTAGGACGAATTTATGAAATTTTTAAAAATCACCAACTGATAACACAAATTTAATAGGTCCAAAATTGTACATTGCATTCATAATAGGTAGTCTATTATCGGTGGGTATTATTAATGACGTCATGATTACATGACACAGAGCCCAAAAATAAATACAATATTGCGGGGTAAAAGTGAATTGGTGTACAACGCTTTTGTGTGCCATTGGTTAAGTCGGGTATATAATGTTGCATCACTTTGATTACCGATTGGCCGTTTTCCCTTTTATTTCCAACTTTCCCACTATTGATGGCATTACTATTTTTTGAAATGTTATTGTCTCAACGTTACAATACGATAACAACGTTCATGTCTGTTATTCCTATATTAAACTTTGGCTTTAATAAAAGATGGTTGAACTGAACTAAAATTGCATTAAAGGCACTGAGACTCAGATTATGAACTATCAGAAAAAATAACTTAATCGCCCTATTTTTCAGGTTTCTAAATATTATTAAGGCAAAATCACGCTTAAATTCTAGGCCGGTGATTAGCCACTTATTTCTAATACGGTAATCAATAATGTTGGGTATTTTTTCTTCGTTAATTCCTGGACATTTTTTGCGTTCCGATAGTTTCAGTCTATTTCAGCTGTTCTTTCGTGCTTTCGTTATTACCTCTCCTTTGCCACCCCGCTTTCGTTACAGTGTGATTTCCTTTCGCATCAGACAAGGCAACCCGGTATTAAGGTTACGAATTGAATTGAGTAGGCAAGCAACTGAGTACCTGTACTCCCTCCGTAAGTCAAGCCGTTCCTCTGTCCGCCTTGACTGACTGATTAATTCGGCTGGTCTCCAGCAGCTCAGCCGCCGCCTGCAGCCTAGGTTATGTCTAGTCTCAATACCGCCTTAAGGTCCCACTCGTTTGTAAATCGGCGACATTAGATATAACGACGGGAAACGACCAGCCGGCCACCTAATGTATTATTGGACCTCCAAGACGAAAGCGTTCTATGGGAAGACCGTACGACGTAGATTGTAAAGATGTTGGAATCACCGCGGCAGTGCTTTCCGACACATTATTTGTAATTGTTTTAAAATTTGCTTCAAGGGAATAAGTCCACGATTAACCTGTCGCCGAAAAGGGAAAATATTTTAACTTGTAAAACGTTACCAACTGAATAGAGGGTTCACTGTGACATTGTGACACACACCCAAGAACCTGCTTAAGGGACCTACAACATCGCACTAGAATCGAATGATAAGGCGTCCTAAGACGTCCAGTGAGTTTCTCTACGCTTAGCCGTATGTCCACTTAATTTCCAGGTTAATAACTGCCTATCTGCGGAATGCGTCACTCAAACGATTAAGGTGCGACAAGTTAAGGCTTGCTAAATTTAGCATTTCCCTAATAGAAAATAAACAGCGGGTGCATTTCTTAACAGGTTGAAGGATGTATTTCCTTAGTGTTCTTTTAAACATCTCTTCCTTCACTAAGAAGAGCATGTTTACATGTTTTCCTCAATAACTTTTACTTTGTTAATAGAGACGAACCTTTATTAAAATAGCAAAATGAGGGCCAACTGAACTGCAACACACTTCGACATTCAAGATTAGATATTTGAAATGCGATCATGTCTCGTTCAGACAAGGCAAAACTGACGCGACGGCACCTAACGAAGTATTCAGTAATTTCTACAAAGTTCCGCTCAACACTTTCTGTGTACTGATGAAAGCATAGTAATACAATGTCAAATAAGTTCACAGCTTCTGAATCTCTGAATTCAATCCTTCGCTATTTGGTCGAGTGTATCATTCCTACAAGTCGTTGTATACTAGCAAAAGTTACGGCCATTTCTGTTTAGGAGCAAATTACGTTATTAACTCTAACTCTGCAAACTCCTGTTTTTTTAGTGGCAACAAGCAACACTTTAGATAGCTTTTTTATTCTCTCTCCAACGAGGTCATATCCACAGAGAAAGTGGTAACTAAGAAGTCCGCTTAAAAGAGGTTTTTCAAAATGTTTGCTTGGTCCCAAACGACACGCCCCGCTGTAACAGTCCGAATTCAACGAGGAACATAAGGCGATTTAACACACTGAGAAAAGTTTCAACAAGGCAAGATTATGGAGAAGAAAACCGCGGAAAAATTTCACCAAGGCAAGATTATCGAAAAAAATTTATCTAGGCTATTTGGATTGAGAAAACGAGATTTGTCAATAACCTAATGCTCGTTCAATAGACAAAACGTAGAGATCTACTGTACATTTAATATAGTAAGAGCTCGTTATGCTTGTTAACGATTAATTATATGCCATTTCTAGTGAGAGAGTGGATGACAGCTAGGGTGGCTCTGTTAGATTTGATTTTGTTGACTTAGATTGATGTAAGTCTTTGAGAAGTTAAACTTTCGAACATGATTCAAACTTTTCAATAAGAAACCGATTTCTCCCAGTTAATAAGCCTTTTATGGTACGATTTGCATGCAATAATCTCCTTAAATTTGCGTCTTTTTGATCTTATAACCAAGATCTAGCATCAATATAATTCATCGTTCAGAAGCAGAAGTCAATTCACGCATCAGGTTAAGAAACATTGAGTTCAAGCCGACCATCGCTTTCTACCATCTCAACCGGATAGCTTAATTGAGACAAGCGTGGAACTTCTTTCTTATTTTGCGAACCTGCCAAATAAGAGGATTAAAGTGATGTCCCTTAGGAAATTGGAGTTCTATCTGATAACTAACGTCGTCGACTAGGCAATTGACTTCTTCAGAGGACTGAGCAGAAAGCGAGTTCCAATGGAAAAACGCTGGGACCCCCACCCGCTTAGGGAACTCTGACTTAAATTTGTCGAGCAATAGATAGAGCAGACCTATGAGCTGGAAGGTTTAGCATCAATTGACATTTCATGGTGTAATAAATATCTCGTTATAATTATAACCGTGGTAGTGGCAGTAAAACCGTTTTAAGTTTTGGCCGTAGATAGCATTACAAACATCAAATTTCATTCTGATAGCGAATACCACTTATTTGAGGTATGCTTGTTTCAAACATCTGTTGCAGTTACCACAGTTAGAATATAAAATTAATCGAATAAAAAATCCCAATATTCTATTATGTTTTGCTGTTATTTTGACTTGGAATATTCATGTGAGCATACTCGCTGCTTCCCAGCCATTAAAATACATGCAATACCCTGAGTTATTCAGTTTTTCGTACTTATATTAGCTTGGGTGGATATGGATACAGATGCTTGAAAATGGGTACGGCTGTCGCTGGTGTATGACCTAGGGATGTTGCGTCTTTGGACGGTGTCCAATTCTGAGTGATCTACCCGATACTCTCTTCACCTTTGTAAATCGCAAGCACTGAGTTCCTATATCCTTAGCAAAAAAATGGTATTTTTCTTTGCACAGCTGCTCTTTTGACGTTATTCTTGATGACAATGGCCTCTTTATGTCTTTTTGAAGTTCAAACTATTGGCCCAAAAATGGCCCCTAGGAGGCTTAAAGATTATTCAGACACAATCCGAATCTGGCAACTGAAGGCTCCATTAGTCAGGCTACTTCCATCTTCCGCATTGTACAACGACAAACTCGATACATCGCGTCTTTGTATTAAACGCTCGGTGTTTTGGGTCCTTGTGAACGTGTGTGTGTGTGTTTTTGCATGTACAAAAGCTCACAATAGTGACTTCTAGCGTCTTTAAAGAAACATGTTTACAAATTCCTAATGCAGATACCAACAAGTGCATTGACTTTTGTATTGGGCCTAGATCAGTATGTCCACAAGATATTGCTCAAGGTAATTTTAATCTCCATTGTCAGGGGAATCGCCATTTTTTGGACCCATGCTAACCCATCTGATAGACTACACATCTAAAGTGGTTCGTTATTAATATTTCGTACTTGTGTAGGGAAAAATGATACACTAGCTTTGGCTCCCACACATTTGTTTCACACACGTTATTTGTCTTTGCAGTTTATCTTTAACCTGACGTAGTATTGACACGATTACCAGCAGATCACATAATCCGATCGGATTCAGTGAGTTCAACGAATGATGGATTTTAACGAAACCGAAACCTAAAATAAGGCTTTAATAACTACTGTACACGGCAGCAATGTACGCTAAACGACCTATGTTCACGAGGAAAATGTGACTTGTTAAAAGTCCTGACAGGTTTTGCTCGCTTAAGTTAGGTAGCTTATATCGCAACACGCTCACAATAATAGTGATTTAGTAGCGGTACAATCTCTTTCGCCCTCATTTTGTTACCATTTGTTGGCATCCACGAGCACGAAAGTATTGGGATGCTGTAACAGCAGCCAGAGAGAGCACAGTTGTCGCCTTCAGCATTTGGTAAAAGCAGGCTCGTTGTGGAGAGAGCAGATTTTCAGGCCAATCAACGTACTCTCCTGCACGAAGGAATGAATCTAATTTATCACACTGAGGCACGAATCCTAGACTCGCACACCTTTGAAGGGCTTTCCGTGGCTATACACTATGGCGTGCGCTTTTTACATTTTTTACTTTTTACCTGAGCGTTTTAATCAGGAGAAAATGAATGGTCAGCAGTTCGTATCGGTAAGCGGCCTTCGCTTCCAACTCATCACCACTTTTCTTCACACTTGGCTAAGGCATATTTGAGCACGTGTAGCTTACGTACCATGCTTTGCCGTTCCGAGAAGCACCCGCCGTAAATGAGAACTAAACGTACCTGCTTTAGAGTAGTAAATTCAAAATGCAATTTTTTTCAGTGATTATGTGCGCTTGAGTCAATGAGTACGTCCTATCTTTTGCTGGGTTTTCTATTACTCATCAAAACATTAAGTCTTCATGGGTATGCATAAAGCAGTCAAAGGTTTAACACGGGGAGAATCCACATATATTCCATTTTCTGTATGGACGTCTGGCGCACAAGGATGTTTCCCAGTTGTATTACTCCAACGTGAGTTAATCCAACGTTAATACAACAGCTTTTTGAATGTCCTGATTTTTTAGAGCAATGGGGATAAAAAACTCGTAATTTTAATAAGTACTGAAGTAAACTTGGTAACATGTTTCTTGACGATTAGTGACTTCGTTTTGGTGACCCTATTGTCGACGCCTCTGCGTCCCCTGTCCAAAACTCAAACATCGTTCTGTAGAAATTACAGTTCAATGATGATTGCTTTTTCACTTTTTTAACTTAAATTGTGGAGACGGGAGATTTCCAACATGTCTCATGTTCGACACTTTTCTTCATAGCATATTGGGTTTCTACATGTGAGAAATTATAGCGTTAACGAAAACCCTTAAAAGTGCACGTTAATAGATTGATCTGTAATTGAAGCTTCTGGGACAAATCACAGTTAAATAGCTTCATCTGTTTTCCTGTTTCGGACGGTGGCCTACGTCTACGTAGAAAACGGAAGACCTTTGGGCCGTCTGCGACTCTCAAGTTCGCCATGAATAAAAGGAAGGTGGAGGAGAGGTAATTAAAATGCCATTAGTTCACTTGAGCAGCTAAAAAAGAAATGCTCAAACAAAAAAAGCCCAATTCGTTGCCGGATAAGTCGATTGCCCAACTGCAATTTAACTAAGTTTCTTGGCTGGAAACAGACCCAATACATTTGGTGCATTATAAGACAGAACAATTTAGTTTAAAATGACGTGATAAGGGATACCTATATGTAGTTTGTGGAAATCTGTACGTCTAACTGTGTACTTTACCGAAAGTGCTTCACAGCTGCAGCGATCAATCATATACAAGTCTAGTGCCGTATTGAAATTGGTTAACGGTAATTTTTATATGCGTACGTGTCTTCTAAAAATGCATGAATGAGATTTTAACCCAAAAGATTTGAGCAACCTAAATTTAGCTTAAGGCCAATGGTACGCGTCAAGTGCGCCATTAGCTATCCTTTGATAACAATGAAGGTACTCTTCACTTTCAAGTAGCACCTCGTACAGTAGCTTTTCAGCGAAATTATTGCCTAAATCGGTAGGAAGAACTACATGATCGGTCGTACATGATGGCTCGCTTTAAACTTCTTTCTTCGCTTTTTATTGTTTGCAACTGTCCCAGCCTTTCTGGATTAAAATTTCTCAAATACAGGGAATGCCGTGAAATGCGGGCGGCTGGCAGAGAGTAACCAAGACGTTACACCACAGACTGTTCGTTCTACAAGATAAACATGTTTGTTTGATCAGGGTACATCAATGTTTTGTTTTCCGGTGTGTGGCGCATGTTTAGCTGTACTGTCTCCATTTTTGAGATTCATTTGGTAGCCAGTCAAAGGCTTGTTTTTCCATTTATATAGAACTAAATTTACCATGTAATTCAACCCCGCAGAGCACGTTCCTATGGTTACTATCGAGCAATACGCTAATTGCAGTAGTTTTATACCATAGAGTCAAGACCCTGGTTGATTTTCGACTTTGTCTACTTATAAAAAGATTTTTATAGGCGCTGACGGCATGGACAGGTAACGCTTTGTACACTGCTAGTTTTCGTGTGTTTTCCTTCCTGATTCGCTCTCCATCTGATTGCATTGTTCGAATTTCCAGCTAATCTTGTAAGTGAGAGTCGAAAGTTTTTTGGGTATCGTAATCGAAGGATGATCAGACCGGTTAAGGACGGCCGAATGGCAGATCGTCCTTCTGCGGATGGCATGGTCGAAAGGCCAAGAGCAATTGATTAGGGAGCTACAGCTACTTCCATCTTGGCCCAGTGTACCGTGGGATAATAACCAATTTCGCGTTACTTTGGGTTGCAGGTCGACCCACTCTTCTTGACCAGCTAGCCGATCCGTTACGACAAATCGGCTAGCGGTACGGCAGAAAATAGGCTTTCGGTCAAAACTCCAATGGCATCTAACAGGAGTCCTGTTGCAGTCGATAAGACCAAGAGAAACTTGGTCAAAGGAATTTTGCTGCTAGGGGCGTTAGCCCTATAGATTAGTTTGCCTGTTAAAAATTATATCCGGATGCTTGTCATTGAACTTATAGATTAAAATATTTCGTCTATTTCTGCAAAAAGTTAGAAAATTTTATTTCTAGCAATGGATATCATTCACTTTAAAACCACAGTTCAATTGCTTCTTTTCTAGAGTCGGATTTTAGCTATACCGATATTATATTTCGACCAAGTTAGATCATTCTGTTCATCTGACTCGCAATGTAGAGTGAGAACGAGCAGAGAATAGAGAAAAACAGATTGGCTTTGCGTTTGATAGGTACATTTGACATCAAAAGCTAAACTCAGTCTTATTGACCCCTTCAAAGTATATAGCTGATTGTGAAGTTGTGAAAGCACGTACAACTGCTATAAATCAAGTTTAAGCGTTTCAAGGGGTACACGCACCGCGCAGCTTGTCCTCCTTTTATAAAACCTGCAAAGTAACAGACAGAATCTCTGCCTTCACGATTAATTGTAGCATATGTATAACGTAATTTCATGCTGGCACGACCGGGTTGCATGTGTTTGTCAAGAACTATGGCTTGTCATGACACAGCGTATTCCTAGAACTTTGTAAAAAAAGCTTAATCGTGTGGCGTCTGGACGATTGGCGGTTTCCTCCCCTGAAGAGGCGGCTTAATGAATATCACTCCTTCGAAAAAGAGGACCGAAAGAAACAAATGCTCACATATCGTTGTGGGATCAAAGGCTAAAGCGATGAACATTCTCGATAACTTTTCCGGATGAATCACACTTGGTTTACTTAACGACCGTTATAATATTGTTTGCTTCGTTAACTTAGAGAAAGATTCTGGCATCTTTGAATGAAAAAATGTTGGAAACCAGTGGTTTTAATTACGCAAGATGAGACGTCCAGGAAATGTTTCTTACAATAGCACGAGTCCTACACCGGTTTATAGGACAAAATAAAAGTCGCTAGTTTATAGTAATTTAAACTGATTACATCGCTGGAAAAGTCGCTTGATTCTTGTAATAATTTCAAACTGACCATGCTTTGTAACGATTTAGTCGAGGAGAATGTCACTTATTGATTTTATTTGCGGTGTCTTAAATAGACGCTGGTGCCAGTGCGATATAAGTGGCATAGACTTAACGTGCGGCGCTGCTAATAGCATGGTGTAAAAAAAAAGCGATCAATGTGAGTCACTAGTGACAACGATATAACTTGTACAAATGTCACAATCAAGACTACCACAGTATGCACCATTACCACGTGGTAGTAATAGTATTAGTAATAATCATTGCCATTATTATTACGATTGTTAAATGAGGAACCAGTCCACTAAACGGAAACACTGACCTGTTAACCACTGATCCCGCAAGAAGCTCCAAAAAAAACACATTTGAAGATTCAAGGGACTAGGCAGGGCTCTTCTTTTATTTTAAGAAGAAAACCAGGCATTCAGAAAGATTGAAAAGATCTGTACACGTCAAGGAAAACCGATGTAGCCTACAGAACGGGAGATAAGGGTTATTCCACTCGTTCACTGTAGTCGATGCTCACTACCGTCGTACAGCACTGGATGAACTCGTTGCAGATATATTCTCTTCTTCGTTTAAGGCTGTACTTTCGGCTGCTTGCGCTTCGGCGGTTGCTGGTGCCGGATTACCTGATCTCTTTAGGTTTGAAAACAAGCTTCATCGCTGCAATGATGGAATACCACAGCCTATCATTATAATGAACGTGGAGATTATCTCTGTAGCTGATGGTATTGCGTCAGCTACAGGGCTAATCTAACTATAGCCAACCGCTTTCTACGGGAGCAACATGCACACGATTCAGATTTTCTGCGTTTTGAAGCTACACATCGGCCTGCTGTTCTACGAATGCTGCTTGACTATCTCTATTATCAAAAGCAATAAACAACTTCAAAAACGACTTCAACGGACCTTGTCCCCTAAGGGCGCTCCGTCAATATCCGTACAAACAAGTACTGAGAAAGCTAGAACTATAGAGGTAATCATGATCACCTAATTGAGACTAATTTTTTCTGCAGGTTAGTTGGACATCTGGTGGTCTGGTAAGAAAAAATAATGAGGTTAATGGATAAACGTGGCAGCTGTTTTCGAGGGGCTCTGAAAAAAAACATCATGAACCCGTAGAGATCGTTGTCGGGCACGCAATCGGAAAACATTTTCCATTTATTGCCCCATTAACGCCAAATTTCCGGGCTGTTATGGCCTAGCGATTCAACTCAGAAACGTTCAGGGGCACACACAAATTGTGCAAATCGATGCAGAAGGGGGTCCTAGGCAAATTCTCCAGATTTTTAAACTTTAAGAAAAGAAGCACACTAAGTCTTCTTTGTTCCGAAAAGCCCGACGATTATCGAGTTATCTGAAATTGCTAATAAACTCAATTAAAAAAATATTGTCGAAGGCTCGAATGTGGATTACCATCGGGGTCTCGGAGTTTGTTACACACCTCCTCAACAAGGCTTGTTGTCGATCATATACAAATAATACTCTCAAAAATAGTGTGTCTTATCTACAACGGTTTTTGAGAAAAAGCAAGTCCAGTTAAACTCTATACATGCGCACATCCACTTATATCTATTTATTGCAACATCAAGTTCGTGTATTATAATACCGCGTCAAATCAAGACGAATCTTATACTTGTGCCAGCTCATTATGCAGTCAATTCTCCTTCTTTAATACAATGTCGATAAAAAACAAAATGATATATTACATTCCATGGGAGCGTCAAGGCGGCAGATTGATACCAAATTTCTCGTATTATAGAAAGATTTGGATCACTTAATTTTTCCATAGTCATAAAATCCAATTCATTTACTTTATTTATAATTATACTAACATCCCATCGGCAGCGAATGATGGCTGGGCAAAAAGTTTCACGACACTGCTACTGTAAATTGAAGCGTTCATGCATAAAGCACTAATAAATCTTCGAAGAGAAGATTGTTCAATCCTGGCTGTCTCCCAAATACACTTCCCACATATACAGTGCGCTCAGCTTACCTGATGATCGTTTGAAAGCGCTTCTAACTTCGCTTGGCAAGCAACTAATTTAAATATAACTCTGCATTCTCTAGACTATCTAGTGCTTTATAAAACTATAAAACATATATAAAGTTGACCTAAGGGCACTGACGTATACAAAATTAAGAGGTCTACAAACCCGTCACGGTAAAAGAGATAACATCAACGTACCTGTCCACACGTCTGTCTAATATGTCATCGCCAGTTTAAATTACTGTTGTGCTTTGAGAAAAATATAGTAGCGCAGCGATTGGTGATTTCGAGCAACCATTTCTTCAAGCGTTGGAAGTGATTATCTATCCAATAAACATTTTCTCTACCGGCTTTCCTAGACAGCAAAGCCACACAAAATTTTCATGTGGCGTAAAAGCTCGACGCTTCTATCTGTCTTCTCGACGTACACAAGTAGGCTTATCGTTAATATATAATACCTATCAAGTTGACTGAAGGTGAAAAAAATTTTCGGGATTTTTTTATTGGACGCTTAAAAATCCACTTCTTTCCTAAACTCCAGATAAATGCGTTCCTTTTCTGCTGTGCGTTGAAATTTCATTACCGTTTAGCCTCTGAAGTTTGGATTTGTTGAACGCGGAATAATAGCAGAGAGTCAAGTCGGCCATTTGTGTTTCTGGTAGATTGAAGGGTCCTGTGAGATCTAATAAAATTGCAAAAACTGAGATTTCAGCTCACCCTGTAATGAATTTGCAATCCCAGGCGAAGAAGAAACATTAAACACATGCAGGTATTATGTGCGCGCATGCAAATGACACAAAACAGTATAATCAGACTTAGCTATCTTATTAAACTCACTGGTGCGATGCTTTCCTATCAAACTAAAACTACCTTGCACACATGCACGCCACCAGCAAATGCCATCAACTCATTTATGTCAACACCGTGCATGGCTACGGACTGCATATCTTCCGCGTGCGACCACACGCAAGGCTGTTTCTTTCATCCATTTGTCCATTTAGTACGCAGGATATACCCAGCTTATTCTATCTGCGTCTCATTAGGTCAATTCTGAGTAAGTCTCAGCAGCCCACGACCACCTGAATACTTAGCAGTCTTAACGCCAGTTTGAGATTCTTCCTGTCGCGCTAGACGGTAATATGTTACTGCGTTAGTTTTTACAACGGAGTTGCTCACGCGGACGGCTGGTAGACCAACGTAAATAGTAGTCACTCAGTCTACAGGATCGACTGACGACGCTGTGACAACGTGAAGACAAGGTAAACATTAACTGCTGTTATCGCCCTAAACCCGCAGTAGGGCTAAGCAAGCTCTATCCACCAGATGAGCTTAGAAATGGCGCCAAACAGCCACAACTCAATGTCCTATAAGCATTCCCTTGTCGGCCACACGTATAGTGCTATTAATCAAAGTTTCATCAACAGTGGCTATTAATACTGATTGGTAGTTCAATTATCTTATTTGTTACTACGACTAACTCAGTTGTCCCAGTAATTTGCACGACTTTTATAATTATTTGAAGACATTCATTACACGCTGCATCGTCGCCTCACAAGGTAATACGCCTCCGTAAAGCCCGGACACCGATCCGTATTTCGCCTAACAAAGCTTTTCACAATGACGGTTTTTTAGCAAGTAGGTTCCTTGTGACACATTATCTTTGCTTCCAGCATTGTTTATTTTATTAACGTGCATAAGTGTTATGTTAAGAACGCCTCACCCTGTTTATTTTCATTTGTGTGACAAACAATGAGTGCCGTTTGCGGAAATTGGTTCATAAAACATCTATAACCGTGGCCGATGTTTTTTTAGATGTAGGCGTCTTTACAGCGCATCATCTAATGATGTTATCATGATTTCATGCCACTATATTATCGTGTCTGACTACTCAGAAGTAGATGCGATAACAGAGGTTTGACAATATACAGGGAGAGGGTCGTCAAATAACTACGCAAACGACATCCCACCATGAAAAAAGCAACGATTTCTCCTGCGTCGTTCTAAGCACTGACTTGAAATTAAAATGTGCTGATGAAAATGAAGTAATAATCTTATTTGGGTCATCATTGATGTCGCACTATTTTTGGCGGCAATAGCACGTCAACGGGTAGTGAAGCCCAATCTGGTTCGGCCAGTTTTTTTTGTTTTATCGTAGTGGTGCGTGCAAAAACGGGTTAGTTCAGGGCGGCTTGTGGTTTCATAAGCAGCGAAGAGCGCAACAAAGAGGAGAGTCCTTTAGTATATAAAGGTGTAAAGGTGCTAGCAGAACCAAAGACAATAGCGAAAAATAGAGGAAGGAATCAAATATTGAATTTTTTAGCGTGGCAATGAATTCCGCTATGATAAATTTTGACTTAGGCCAGATGGCTTCTTTGTATAGTAAGTTATGTATTTAAAGAGCTGCAGTCAGTGCACTTTTCTTGAACAACTTTCTTTATACATAGTGAACCTTAAGTCAATCGATACAAGCGGCTTATAGCTCGTGAGATACATGAAGATGATTTTATCCTTTTATTTTTTGATTATATTTTACCATTATCATGTGTCTCTCTTCTTTTAAGCTGCCATGTGTAAGGAAGCATGGGTGTTCCAAACAAACGAAGCCCATAGACAGGGCAGTTGACTTGGTCTAGCCGAGGCTGCCGAAAGTTGTTCGTTCGATAGGATGATTGGGTATTACGTAACCAGTAGCCACGACACCGGTTCCAATATTGCGGTCAGCCTTGAGAACTCTATCAATACGAATAAACGTGAGTGTCGCCAGCGCGTACAATTTGCGCAACAAATTCAAATGTTGTTTCCCGAAACACATGGTCGTCTAGCTATACAAAGATACTATGCATGCAATAAAAGCAAAATAGTGCTAATCATATTGCCAGTAACGGTGATAGTAAGAGGTAAGCTAACTCAACGTCGAAATGTTGCAACCTGATAAGAACAGAAGCAGCGCAAAGTAAGCAAAGCACAACCGCTGTGCAATAATCAGAAAGGAGTACTGTCTTATGATACGTTCAGCAGCTCATCGCCATTAAGACGCAGCATGTTTCAAGCCCTCTACAATTTCAAACAGCTTCACTGGTACTGTTGGCTGAACAAAAAGTGAGCACCGAGTAAACTTGTAGTAGTGAAAAAATATTATCGATACATAGCATGTAGCAATCCTGCGCAGCAAGTCTTGATGGGGATTGGAAAGAACCGACGCTCAACAGTAGCGCTTTCAACTTTTTCGCTAACGAGGCCGCAACAAGTGCAACCACTTCAATTCAGTCTGGAGTTTTCAGACGTTCGTTTAAGCCAGCGATTTTTTCTGTTTTGGCGTAATGCCAATAATTCAACAATTATCGTATTCCATTCCTGCGCAGTAAAGGAATACAGATGCCTCGATTTTCGAAAAAGTGTGGAGCAGGCGTGTTGTTTTGGATACTTTTCAAGGGGCAGTGAATATAATTTCGTAGCTCCTTTGTATTTAAAGCAACATTGCCGAAAAAAAAGCGAAGTCTTCTCGGGTCAAGTGAGTTATTTTTGTTATTAGCTGGAAAGAAAACAACGGCGAGCTAACAAAGCGAAACAACCCACAATCTCTTGCCAACGTTCTATAGCAACGTTTGGTAATGTATAGTGGTAGTGCCTTTCAAAAATTAGTATCGTTGCAAGACAGATAGCCGGAAGTAGCGTTTATTTTTATTATAAGGCCTTGTACGGTAAGACCTTATCTCGTTCGGTGTTATACAAATTAGGATCTATTTAGTTACGGATGAGCATGTGCAGGACCTCACACGCGATGACCTTATCTGAGTATTGCTTTAAACGTGTACCATTGACAGAGGCGAAATATTCTGTTCTGTGCGATCAGGCTCAAGGAAAATTTTTCAGGGGATCGTACCTGACAGACGAACATCAACGAGAAAAATGTTGAAATAAACGTTGCAAAGTATGATAGACATTAAAACATTATTCCGTGCTTAATACTGCTGTTGTACTCTTTTAAATTATATGAAATGCGTTTACATACCGAATAATGTCGTGTTAACTCGTTTACGAGCTCACTTGAATCTACGTGAAAAATCTGAACGTCAAATCACCGTTTTTATTTCATCTATCTGTAGTTTCAAATCTAGGAGAATACCAAATCGGCCGATCCGGAAAACACTTCTGCACTAACCCTGAGAAGCCGTATACGCATCACTGTGTAATTGCACAAACCGCATATGGCAACCATAGCACTGTTTTGAAATAACCGCTGTGTGTAAAATTAGCTCGATGTTATTTCAAGAAGCGGCTTTGTCGCAGCATATTAACATCTGCAAGAGAACTTCTAGCCATGTTTAAAGTAACCTTAGATACCAACTCAGAAAATACGAAAAGGGCGCTTCGCTATGGCATACGCATTATCAGGCTTACACATAACAATAGAGTTGACCCAGGCAGCGTTAAGCGGAAAAAACGGTATTACACCCGTAGGATCACTGATTTTAAACTTTTTCTAGCGAATCAGTTTATCTATTAGAGGATTAGGGCGCTTGACAACCAACATAAGCACAAAGCGGCCTTGACCATAACCGCACTAAGCAATGTGGTTGATATAGCACATTTTTATATAAGGTGTGAAATGCTAAATATTGATAATGCGCTTAGGTTAAGCTCTGGCCACTGTGTCGTCTCCTGAAAAATTTCACAATTTGTCTCTGTTAACGAGGTCGCATGTCTTTCCGAGATTTACGAGGTAGCCATTGTTCCGCGTAGTGTGTCCCCAGAGTTTTGCAGAGTTTCTAACACGATTCGAAAGTAACTAGCGATACTGGCGAATCTACAAGTAGGCGAGTATGTTAGTAGAACAAAGTTTACTCCCGTGGGAGAGATAATTTAAAAATATAGCAAGAGCTATCCGTTAAAACATTCGTGGCTCTTAAAGGCGCTACGTCAAAGTCGACAGGTCGTAACCTACACCTGGCGTTTCAAACAACGACTCCACTTCTCATATAATAGTCCAATAGCGCTTCATGACAAGAAAGTCAGAAAAAGCATTTTTTAAATACATAAGCCCCACCTCCTGATTCTCTAAGCTATATTATTATAAGAGCACTCAAATTACGAACTGATGAAGACAAACGAACCTCCTCCCAGACCGTCACTCCCGTGAGTCCCGATGTCAAAGAGGTCTCACACTTCATGCAAGTTTCAAGCGCTCGGCTGAGGACTCTTTCGGCACTCGTATTTGCGACCAATGCTAACGCTCGGTCAAAAAAAGACAATCCTATATTTCGCTGTGCGTTAAGATTTGAAGGATCATTACTTTTGATTGACACAGATTTCGCCAGGATGGTGTTGATTTTTTAAAATACCAGGTTTATTACTAACACGGTATCGCTCGGCAACTGAAGTTATCAGATTAACATTTTACGTTTAACCGGGTATTCACAAGCAATCCTGCGTACATTAAATGGTGATCAAACCTATTTCCTGCCCGCATACGATTCAGCGGTTTATCACGATGATCGGCAGAGCGCATTTTCGAAACACGTGTGGTCGACGTCGTTCATTATTTGATCGACTATTGTGGAGGTGATTTCGTTAGGACCTTACTGCATTGTCGCTATAGTGTAGTGTCAATACGGGTGCCTCCTCTGTCATACTCTATTCCAGGGTAAATAAGATTTCGGACAGCTTCTTCCATGCTTAACTCAGTTTACATCCTAATTGGCGCGTAATTGATCATTCATTGTGCCATACAAGATGTTTGCTTTCTAAAGTATGGCAATGTAACTCTCTCTGGAACTATGTTTAAACTGCAGTGCTTGCAGAACAATTCTCAACAGGATGACCTGGATAGGACGACCTGGGCGTTGAGCTCAGTATACTCTGTCGTCCTCCTCTTGTCCCGCCAACGTCACCGCTACGAAATTTAGTAGACGTTGAACCGAAGTTGTCAAACTATATTATTTTCCTGTCTTTTTTCCCATCTGGCCACTGTTCCCAATGGCCGACAACGGTAATCATCCTTTGCGCCTGTAATTGCTCAACTCCTCGCCGCTGAGCAACTATTTGAGGCGAGATGCTTCCAAGTTGCTGTAATATCCAACCGTCTGATTCTATGTTGACGAGAATACGAGACAGTGACAATGACGAAACATTGATATATAATTGGAGACGTGGCAAACAGACGTCAGCCGTTCAGAGGTCCCGGTGGTCTTGGCAGGCATTAAGGCTGATATTTCAAAATGCCATTGCGGAACCGTCAATGGATTTGAGCGCGGTGAAGGTGCTCGATTTCTATGTAGCTATATAGAATACGAATTGGCGCTTGTCAATTTTGAAATAAATTGCATGAGATATCCATGCTTCCCAACTACAGTACGTGACCGTGTCCATAGAAAATTATGGGCCACAATGAGGCGTTTTGGTGTGACCTGACTAAGGGAACTTCCATTGAGAACAGGATCGTTTATGGCTGCGCTCTACGTGGCATTTGAGTTATATGCACAAAGGTTCAAACGCTTGGTTCAAATGCTAGTTTTTCTTACCTAATTTAAATTTGCTAACCTAGTTCACAGTGGAACTTCTAAATACTAGACTAACGACTACACATGAAGTAAATCACACCAGTGGCCTTGTTTGTTGTCTATATTTTATAAACACACAACAGAGCAAGAATCGTATTTGCATCTGAGCGATCTCGCTTTCTATAAGGAACGTCTAGTATCTTCGAAACCTTAGACGTTTCAGCTGACCTACTAACTGGATGTCCTTGTTGCACCGTACCTGCCAGAAGCCGCTGTCCTTTGTCCGGGTGACCTGTTGCTGTCAGTGGGCCATACAATGATTTACACAGTGTCCCAACATTGTTCCACTGTCTAGATTCAGCTTGTAGTCCAAATGCCCCACTGTTTCCTCACGGGACCGAAATTCGAATGTGACTGCCGAGTCTGCATAATACCCAAGCGAGAAGCCATAGAAGACACCCTGTAACAGGTAGAACTCTTCGGCATGTTAACACAAACAAAAAGGAGCATACAGCTTAGTTATTGATATGTAAGATGAGTGCCACTTGGAACAACAGCACTTGATTCCTCACGGGCAGGATCTAACGTTAAGCATACGTGATAGCCGTCATGGTATTACATCATGCGCTAACGTAACCCTCACATGGACTATAGCTCTCTTTATAGCTATAACTAGACTGTATTACAATACAATAAATAGGTTTTAATCAAGTTACATAATACACCACTGCTTCCTCCCGTACACAGTATATAAACAGTGTTTTCTCCGCGCACCATTTTAGGGACTTTTCTGTCTAACAGAAACTTAGCGTGCACCTGGTATCAACAAATCCATCTCGAGCGCATAACATGCTTAGCAGCCACTATAAATTATTCGTCGAATCAATCTGTAATTTAAGCTAATAAGGTAAACAATCGGCTGGAGGCTCAAAAAATGTGCACAAAACAATAGCACAAATGAATATATGTTGTCACATATGTTTAGCAAAGCAGCATATTCTTCGTAGATCATTGCTGTAACACTGCTTTTGAATAATCTCGTGCTAACTACGGTGCAAAGTACACGACACACTCAATATAGCAGCCAGATTCTAACAATGCCGAAAACCAGTGTTGTCAAGTGTGAGACCCCAGTGGAAATAACACGATGATTTTTCGAGTGCGGTTAGTCAAAATTATTTTCGCGTCTCTGCCTAACGCTGATCCCTCAAACTGTGCCCTACTATTGCTCATGTGTGCTAAATGTTTGTTTTCAATGTCTGTTGCTGATAGATTTCGCCTTACGACGGTGTGCTAATTGAAATCGCGGTGGGAATCCGTCCTACTGACCTATAGTTGCACGTTGAATCAGCTCAATATTTTCATATTTTCTATTGCCTTTCTGGTACTGTCACCGTATACGCAATGTGGTTGTCGATTTATCTGTACCTAAAAAGCTCGGCTATGGCCTTCGCTTATACCGGGGTTAAATGTGAATCCGCCTGTCAAATGCGATGAGCGTAAAACACTGCCTATTTTTCTCTACCGAATTTTCCGCCAAAATTTGGTGCTAACGCCTAATACATTTTGAGACAAGTAAACTTTTTTGTTGTCCTCTTTCACCTTACAGGGTGCCTACGAGAGTGATATATTGAGTATCGGCGTAACGTGTTACTGTCTAAGGTTGATTTATTTCGGCCAATTCCAGTGGTACATTTTTTAAATGCTTTACAGTAGGTTAATACAAATCGGCATTTTTAAGTAGTGTTGAGTTCACAGAAAATGGATAAGCGTATTAGTTATGAAACTTAGGTCCTCCGAGCACGGCCGTAGTCTCGTACAAGTTTGCATATGCGCGGAAAAACGGTTTTCATTTGAAAGTCGCCATTTCCGGTGTTCAGCACATTTGAAGAACAACTGAAGCTACAATATGGATGACAATAATCTATCCCTAGAAGTCCTTGCATTAGAGATGCGTTAGTGTGAAGAAAATGGAGGATAAAAACCGTTAACCGAGAATATAAGAACAACGTACATAAGAGTTTAAGTGAACTCAAATTTTTGGCGGATGGAAACCAGTTCACCGGCGCCATAATAAAAACTGCTATTTTTATGGTGCATGCTAATTTAATATTTCTATCTTCATTTGGTATTTATCTGGTGCGGGTTCATCACTTTTATTAAGGAAAAGTATTGTTTCTGCTGTACATGAAAATAGTGGCCGAAGAATTTCATCTGAAGAATCTGTGCTTCAGAATAACGTATGTCGAAACAAACGAGGCATTGGTAGTGGAACAGTCGAGCTTTGTACTGCTTGCAGATGATAGGTCTATTTCGGCATCCATCGGCAATAATGGAAAATATCGCAACAAGACGCTTCAGAGAGGACAGCCGGACCATAGGTTCATAAATCGGAGACAGGATACACATGCATATAAAAGTTCTATTAAATTTGCTTGCCAATATCTGTACACTCGTGTTTAGTCTTAGACTTTGGGAGCTTTTTACGCATGCTAGTCTACTAAATATTTGTTATTCCGCACCTCTAGGTCCTTATGTACCCGCAAAAAACGAGAGAAAGGGCCATTTTCCATGAATAATCTAGCCCCTATTTTCATTGTAACCGGCACGACAGTCACTTAGATTTCGTGCACTATTCAACAATACGTAAAGAAAAAGTTGATCTGTAGCTTATAATGTTAACAAAACATTAGAAATTATTTTAAATCATTCCTACTGACTAAATGTTCTAATCGTATTAGTTCTTGGGTGTTCTAGCGTACGGTTCATGCCATGCTTTTGAGCCTTCTTGTTCTACCCAAATCATGCGTGGTGAGAGTAGGTTTTAAACAAAGGTCAAAAAATTAACACGCTAACAAACTCACATACATTTCAAATAGCTCTAATTCCAAAGAACGCTAATTCGATTTTCGGCCGACAGTATACGACAATCCGCACGCTGTATGCTGGTAACGAGGTCGCTGGTTAGATGCCAAAGCCCTGTGAAATTGTCAATACGGAAATTGCATTTCCTTATAGAGCCGCTGATCTCGGTTGTCATCTAGCATCACTGGGATCTATTGTGCTATCAGGATGGAAAACCGGAATCACATGCAAATGGTGTTTCCGCTTCGGTTTGAAACAATTCTCCGGAATTCGCACCGCTTCTTAGAAAATGCATTTCGCAAAAGCCTTTAAAGACTATCCGACTTTCCCCTTTCTACGCGACTACACTCTGAAAGATCAAGAGGTTGAAACGAGCAGGAAACAATGATCAATGGGGCCCACGTCGACGTCTGTGAGGAAGAATCGTGTGCCCGATTTGACATCGCAAATGGCCGCATTTGGCAGACGGGCAGGCACTACGAGTCGAGCTTGGTCTTGCTGACGCTTCCCGTCAAGCTGTAAGTGAGTTGGTTCGCTACCAGGTAATCTTATTTGTCATGTGGCTGATTTGCAGTCCGATACGTTTCAAATGAATTTCCTGTCTAGGAGAGGGTCGTAGAGGCGTACGGAGAGAAAAATGACGATTTTTCAAAATGGACGAATTTATTCACCGAAACTTTCAAGCATTTCTCTCCCACTTGTACACTATATAGGCTTCTTCCAACGCAATGTTAAATCCTAGTTCAATGCGTGTGTGAAGCAACTGGGAAAAATGTATTTTTGGAAGAAATAAAGCAACTTACATATCCACCATAAGGAATGCGCCCTTTTTACAACAAAAGGGGATACTCCGTTGTATGCTTTAAAACCGCAGTTTTTTTTAGTATTCAAGTAAAACTTAGACCAAAACATTGCAATCATCTGCGGATACTATAATGAGCTAACTGAACAAGTATTGAGGTACATGAGGACATTGAAGTACATGAGGGTGTGTAACGTACACTTTGCAAAACTATTGTGTTCGTCCGTCACAAGAGTGCTAAATACGATTCATAATTGTAAACCATTATAGTCTTTTTAGCAACTAAAAAAACGTACGACAGACTAACGATTCCAGTTTTAAAAACGATGCTATCTACAAACTCCAATCCATATTGAAACATGCCCGGTTGAGCGAGCAGCTGAGGCAAAGTCTCAGACTATAGAATCTTTGCATGGTGGCTGAGCTACCTACCTTTTTCTAACTGGGGAGAAATATACCTTTGGCAGTTGATGTATTCTTTATACCTGAGGGCTACGAGGTCAATTTCTCAACTGACAAAGGTATATTTCTACCCAGCTATAAAAAAGCAGGTAGCTTAGCCACCATGCAAAAATTCCATAGTCTGAGACTTTTCCCTGTTTCCTGAACTGCTGACCTCCTGCTAAAACTTGTTCGTATGCGATTACTCGACCATCTTTTTTTCGCATAGATAAGCCGCACAGCATGCATACTTTATCATACGGCAAACTTTCTGCAACCTGAGTAAAGCTGGGGATCCGTACTAAGGCTGAGTTGTCAGGTATTCATTGCAGAAACCTGATTAGCCACGTTCGGGTGAGGCCATCGTCCTGAATACGTATGCGGATAATGTTACAGCCCAATGGATCTGTCTATGTGCCTTTATCTCTATAGCAGTGAATGGGTAGAAACTAGGATGCCAATATTTAGTACTGAAATTTCTATCGTATATTTACGTGCGCCTTTGTTTGTCAATCTCGATAGCGAGAATGACACGAATACTGGTCAATCACAATGCCTTGAGCGGGTTTGTATCTAAGAAAATGGGTGGCAGCATCTTTGTGTTAACATTAACGATAGTCCGAAGTGCATTGCTAATCTGCATTTTTCCACGTACTGGCCGTTGGTACGATACAGCCCACCGAGAGTGGATTTGAAATATGTTAAATAAGCAAATACTGCATAGGCCACGTCCCGCGCAACTAACATTCTTTTGAACTATGCGCCAACCCACGCTTTTATTGTTTTCTAGCTTGGCCCTCGCTTGGAAGTAACACACACCTCCGGTTGCGGCTAACCAATGAGTGCGTTCAACGACACAGCTATTTTAGGCTCAAAACAGGTCAGAAACGAGCAGAGCACTCGAGGATACCTTTGCGTTTTGCTATTTATGTATTCTCGCAAACTTCTGGGCCTGTCCGATAACGAAAATGAATGATATTTAAATACTCCAAAAAATGAGTAACAGCATTGTCCCATAGCAGACCAGTGAAAAAGCAACAATGGCTCTCCTGCCGAGACTAAAAAAGCTAATACGCGCAGTCGGACGACCCTAGCAAATGGTCAAAAACATATAACCAGAAAGGAAAAAACTGCAAGAACTTCATCAGACATCATATAGAACAAAAAAGTATATATAAATATATATATATATATATATAAAAGTTCATTTAGATACATAGACACAATAATATAGGATTTGAATCGCTATTAGTACTGACACCTACACTCGTACACATATCTTAGTGCGAATATTTACAGTATTATATTTCGCTTACATTGGATATTTCTGCACAGTTATATCATATACAAAATTACGAAAATACCAGTCCTAGTATATAAAACCCTAAGAAGCGTGGACATATTTCTGTGCATCGGCGTCCAACTGAGCTATGCATGTTGACAAATGAATGATCTTTTTGCGTTATTGATTGTCTAAATAATGACAAAAAGGGCGCGTCTTGCGCTGGAAACGTGAGGCCTTGCTTCCCTCTTGAGAGCGGCGAAGGTAAAGTTATAAAATGATGCATAAATGTACAGACTTGAATAAGTACTCAATTACTAGAGTTGACAAATTACATTATGGCGAAACGATCATCGCAGAAACTTGCCGAAAAGAGCCAAATACGATATATGCAAGTTAAAACTCACGAAAGCGTCGGTCCTTAGGCGCGCTTTCCAAAATTAGTCAACAACCATTAACTACGACCGGCTTGTACAGGCCTTGAGTTATATCTCAGGGACTTTTTTACTCTAGCTTACGTGCTAGACACCTAACGGTTCACTTTCGATTTGCGTACCGTAGCTGATTCCCTGCATTAAAGTCGTGGCCCTCGTTTCTCGCGTTTAACACGCTCATAAATTCACTCAAGAAATATGGTCCATACATCGTCATGGATAGTTTCTTAAAAATTGATAACGTGTGTAACTACAAAACGGATATTTGCATGCCGTGAAAACGGTTATAATATGAATATTTAAAGAGGATAGAATAGTTTTCTGATTTTTACCATCACATACTTCGAATCCAACTAATCACAATTATGACCACCCAATAAAAATTCAAATTCGTGAATATAAAAATACTAAAGCCGCTCCATCTGTGGACTATATGAACATTTCATAAGTGAAAAAAACGCGAATGTGTTTTTCCTTCTTTAGGTTTGCTTTCACTTTCCAGTGTTATCTGATGCTGCTTTAACACTCTCCAAAGGCAAATTTCTGTCTTGATCAAGGTTAAGCCCTCATTGGAGTCATTCTCAGAAGTTTTTGTGTTGACGTTCGCGGACTTCCCCTTCTATTCTGCTTCATCCTTTCTTTATAATCCTAACCGAGAATTTTCTTTGGCATATCGCCAACCGTCAAATTTATTTATAGCAAAAGCTCAAAATTAGTGCTTAGAGGCTAGGATACGTTTAGCCTAGGACCACGGCTATCACCTGTTGTTTCCTGAAAGCAATTACTTCATCATTTAACAGATAGTATAATTTGTTCAAATGTCTTGGAAATTTAATATTATTATACTTGGAATAGATACGTACGAGGCCTTTCATTTCAAGATCTGTTCCACTCAAAGGTTCTGCCTACACTTCCACACAGTGTTTCACAATAAATTCGTATCGTGTTCCCAACGTTTACTTACTCTCCAGTCCTCCCGCTAAAGGACGATTAATACGAAAGTACTTATCTGAATAGAAAATTTCAGCACTCGCTAATGCGATAATGTCGTCAACAAAGCATAAGTAGACTCAACGCCTACATGCAAACGGATGCTTGCATGACGCATGTCTGCTAATGCCAAGGAGCATTTGAGAGTGTTTCATGATATTACCGCACAAGCTATAAATAGCTTGTCTGTTTAGGTCTCTCTTGGTTTGAAAAGTGTCCCATCGCGGACTACGCCAGTTGAAGATTGAACGAAAGAATGAGCGTCAGCCGTACGTGTCCACCTTCTTTTTAGTGGCTAGACTAAGTTCGTACAGCTTGTGAGAATCAGAACGCTGAAACAAAGCTTACCCCTCTGCTTATGCTCTGACGTAACCCAACGCAGTTGATTAGATTCACTGTCAGAATGAATTAGATTACTTTTGCTTTTACCTTCGCTTGATTGGTACTTGGATCTCACTATTCCACGCAATTGAGCCGTTGGTTAGAGAAATCTCCCTAATAAAGACATTAATCTTTTACCTATAGAAGGGTTCACGACTTACATGCAAGATAAAAAGTTTATTATCCAGAGTAATTACAATTATACTGAATGGCTTAACATAAACTTCATGATTTTCATCCTGTATGATAGCATGGCTGATGGGTTCCATCAGCTTTAGCGGATAAAGTGGTATTGGCTCTGGGATCATACGTCCTTCATGTGGGCCACCTTTACACACTCCACACCGTGGGCTAGTGGCATTGGCACAATTTTGTTCTATTTTGTTCGAAACCAAATAAGTCTAACTGTTATCTAGACAATGGTAGAGCGGTCATGTGGCACGCCGCAACTTGATGCCAAAGTTAACGACAAATTTTTTGACTTAGTAACGTACTGAACGATAACTGCGGAGTTGCCCGTGAATGACCTCTGGTGTAGACGGTCAACGTTAACGATACTCAAGAACGTGCGGCCCGTACACATCCTCTATTCCTGAACGCCCGAACCAACTCCAGTAGCGTTAACACCGACCATTGCAAACTCCGATATGTACGCAATCAACTTTCGAAATATAACTAACGTCGAAACGTGATTAACTCTTCTATTGTCTTCAGTTTCTACGTGATATGCATGCTGTACGAGGGTGCGTCTCCCTTAGATGAAGCTGGTGCAGCTGCAACAAGACGGTTAACGGCGCTTCAATAACTCGCGGGATGGCTTTCGCTAAGTGTCTGCTCTAGAAGAAATCGTTCGAGTGTAACAAGAGTCCTCTTTGAGTAACCTTCCAGTCGGTCGCACCTCTAAACTTTGAAAACGTTCATCCTATCGAGCCCTAGGCCATCTTCGTTCCCAAAAGGTAGCGAGCGGATGGCGGAAGGATTCGATGGGTCTCATTGCATAGTACACACTTTGAAGGCAGACCCAAACGGGTGGAAATTCGTCGCCTTAGCTGCACAACGCACTGTCCAGGTTTGGGAATTTAGTTTAGCGGGTAGAACACAGCGTCCACAGACTATCCCGATGTTCGGTCTTAAGGTGAATACCGAGATTTTTCCAATTCGCGTTATTAGGTGGGTCATCTCGGGAACTGCGCACAGTTGACCCGTGCATCCGTACAGCACTCCCAATGTCTGGAAGTTTTGATATACGCCCATAAATAAACAGCGATAGCATGCTCGTCATAATCAAGGTCTCACTCCTTAAAGCAAGGTACAAGCTATGTGCCGAGTGCGGTTTACAGAGCGATTGCTGTGACCATAACATCGCGGCTCATCATATAGCCCGACACAGCGCATTCACAGCAGACCCAAGTTTACCTGACCTCAAAGGAATATTGCGCAACTCGTTTGAGAGCTCATTTGGCTGTCCGAACATCGCGCCGTCACTGTTGAGAAAAATTTTCTCAGATCGTCCCGAAGCGCCATTGTCGCCAAGGTAGATTGTTTTGCTGAATGATTACACCTCATTCAGTCAGTGCGGTCCCCCTGAGCACATCTCTCTCGGTGCGTCCGCTTCGCAAAGCCAGCACATCCTCCTTCCTCCGTCGCCGTTGGAACCGGTTCAGAATGTTCTTCCTAGATCACTATAATCGCACCACGTTGTCACCTCCGCTGGAGCACCCGCGGAATGACCGAGGCTAGCGGGCAATACTTCTCAGGCGAAACGGGAACGATTGTCATGGAAAAGCATGAATTGATGATTGGGTCGATTTCCTTGGCTGAGGCCATAAATTCGAAACGCGGCAGGACGTGCACGTTGACTGAGCGATGAATATCGCCGTGGACGGGCCACCCATTCAAACACTTGAGCCCAGTCAGTCGCTTTACGGCACAGCAGCGTTGCATTCAATTGCCTAAGTTGAGCCTGAACGGTCGAGGTCGTCGGGTCTTCCCGAAGCGTGCGGAGAATTCTTTTCGCATGGAGCAACATCGGCTCATTGTCAAATGTGATCGAAGGAGGCAAACGCCAATAACAAAGGCGTTTCTTTGAAATCCTTGCGAACATCGCCCATCAGACGTTCGACAAGTTGTGGATAGTTTGCTCTCATAGCACTGTGTGTAAAAAGGCAAATCTAGGCCTGCGCAAGGTCGACGTATATCAAAAGACCAAACCTAGTCCTCACTAACAGCCTTGAACGAAGTTGTAAGGCCACCTAGTAGAAGTATAACTTCGACCGCTTTTCCCGGCATGGCTTGTTTTCGAGCGCTCCATAACAGTGGATCCCCTTCTTAATCAGTTTACAAGATCTAAGTATTCAAGAATCGTTGACCAAAGCTTGTCAAAACGATGTTATCCTGAGGTGCTTCACCCTTCCGAACACTGTATCAACAGATAGGTGAGACAATCACATTATAAAAGTAAGCGTTTAGCCTCAAATTGGTTATCGATTTATTTTCGTCAATATCCTCATCCCGAACATGTATGTAGAAAACCCTGTTGATCCAGCAAAGGCTAGTACGGATTGGCTCTGGTAGCAACGTGTTTGTCACTGAAATAGTCCGACGCATCTATGGGACTACCTCGGTATTTGGCTTATCTCTATCATCCCTGAACCCGTGCTGCGTATGATTGGTGATATGATCTTCTCTTCGGCAACGAACCTGCCAGAGTGGGCTAATATTCCTTGAATAGCCTTCTCGGGAGCATACAGAGCCAGAATTCATAAATGCGTCTTCTACAAAATAAGCTCGGTTTTCGGTACGAACGGTATTACCAGTCCTACTGAGTCATGCTAGCTTTCGCCAATACCTCTAAGAGCCAAATCTTTCAACGCAAGCACGTCAACCACTGATCCAGCCCCTACCAAAAATCATACATATTCACTTTTGCGATCAAAGTCTGAGCGGCTTTGAAAAAGTCTTGCTTTGCTTGCCTATATGGCCTCGGGTGTTATCCGTGGCGCTAAACTGTGCGTCTCTCATGAGGAATGCGTTGCACGCCACTCAAAGCAGCTTACATTTTTTTAGATTATCTTCAATCGCCCAAAGAATGCATGTGGCAATACGATATTACATATGAATCCCCACCATTGATTGCACGTTAATTATGGCCCCTGTTTGACCAACCTTACTGTGAGGGATTTGAGCAGGATTTGCACTGAAGTTGAAAATAACTCGAGAACACATGCGGCTTGGCCATTTCGAACATTGCTATGTGGCAAGCGATAACGCATTAGACACTGGCCTGATATTCGAGGTCTAAATCTACCACGGCAAAATACGGTAGAATAAGCCCGTGATCTTCTCCTATAAGCAGTCCCTTTACAAATGTTCGCTTCGAGAGTAGCTATATTTTTTCGGCGTAACTCGCTTCATCTCCTTGCCTATGTGCTTTCCCAATAAAATCCGACTGTCTACGAGTGCTGCTCATGTTGTCGCCCAACGAAGGATTTTCATACGAATAATTTTTCTGGGACAATGGCCCTTGTCTCTAGTAATGGTTGCCCGTTTTCATATCTGACAGTAAATAATAGACGGGGCTCACAAAAATGAACGCGGTTGCGTCGAAAGGAGTTTTGGGGAAACATTGTATCCGATAGGTTGTTCTTCTCCATTTACGATTTGCAGGGCATGAAAAACTACTTCTGCATGATATTAACTACTGGTGATGATAAAGGCCATGTAGATACAAATGCAACAATAACGAATTTAAGTCCCTTCAGAACCATTACCACGAGGACTTTCTTCCCGGGGAAAGTCCCGGTTTGACGGTTCTGCGGCCCGATATCATTACCGATAGCTCCTTCAGTCGGCGCACCCCAGTTTTTCTTGAAAACTTCGTGAAGTAAGATAAACCCCAAGCGAAACAATGCTCTTGCAAAATGAATAACCCCATTGCATTGCCTAGCGGAGCATAGATAGAGCGGAGCACTACAGGATAGATGAGCTGCTGCTTGTATATTAAAAGACTGCCCGATCAAGATATTGCCCAAAAGATTCCATCAGACATCGTTACGGCTGCAGAAGTTGCGCTTGACATTATAAAGCTATGAGGTCTAGATAAAAAACAAGCCAACGTATGCAACTGCACATTAAATTGCAGTACGAATAATGCAGTTGATGGCCTGCAACGATAACAACACACACGAATGGCGACAAAACATATACAATAATGCCTAGACAAGCAAAATATTATCCCTACTTGAGAACCATCATATATATAGCACATACACATTTTTTCAGGTATCATTAGTTAACATTATAGTTCGAAACAATTTAATATTTTTAGGGGTGACCGTAAGCCAGAATTTAACGTCCACGATACCGCTGGTTGGATTACTGCGTACGACAGACCCCAAGGATGTAAATATGCGACGACAGAGATCAAACCCGTGTGCCTACGTACTTTTTGGGTTGCAAGGTGCACGCGAATACACTAGACTGTTGCAACACAGTTGAGCTACGCAGTGCGGGACAACTTGCATTAACTGAAACGTGCTTTACACCGAGATGTGTAGCGTTGGCAGTCATGGCGATTATGAGACCGACGTTTCGCCGCCCTGGAACTACCGTGTGAGGAAAGCATGGCGAGGTCACACTCGATGTTCAGGCGGTGGAAAATTAAAGGAAGACAAGTTCACCTGCATACTGGATTCTTGGAGCAACGATGAAGTGGTCAATACTGCCGGCTAAAAGGCGCAGCTTACGATAGCTTGTCGTGTCGTTCAACGGTATAGCAGCATTTGGGCTAATGGTGGATGTAGATATTGTAAAGCCGACTTGCCCGGTTCTCGGCTGAGACACTATTCATAGGATTGGCCAGCCAGAGACACAAGGGTAACAAGAGGACACACACACACACACACACGAGACCGAAATAGGCGCAATAGGACGACAGCCGTCGTCAAAACACATCGGCTGTCGATGCGAGAATACACGCGGACCATTTCCGCTGACATGTATTTCTGCATCGATTTCTCCGATTAATGCCTCTAGAAAAGCGCGGTGCCACGCCTTCGGAGTCATTCATGCCATCAATGAGAACGGTTCGATGACCAGCCTGATTGCGCGGTATGTTGGCGCCACCCACCGTCAGGAAAAAACCTCCGAAGTCTGTGCTCAACTTCTCTTTGGCGCCTCAGAGTCGCTACCGCCCATCGACGAACGAACGCGGAGTGTCGAACAAGCAACTTTACACATCGACATTCTCATATCAACTTCCTTTTCGTCGCACAAATGACCAACCGATTGATAGTCAACTCAATGGTGTGACTTCGCTCCCTTCACTCGACTGAGCCGTAAGCGTGCGACAATAAAACGTGACGGTGGTGTATTTACGGAAAAAGAGTAGCAAACTGCTCCACATCTCAGATGGACGAACCAGCCCTAACAAAATATTACTCCGCCGGATTGGCAAAAAAAAAAGAAAAAGAATTCAAAGGGTCGCCCAAAATGACTAATGCTCGCTCCCTACTCAGCATCAAAAATCGCCATTAAGGTTAACAACTTGAGCACAACGTAGCCGATCTTTAATACCGTAGATAATGGCGAGAGCAATTTCATGAATAGGGCAACTTGTTGCCTGTACGAACGATAGAAAATAAAAGCATGGAACTATGTCCTCGGAAGTTGTAATGACCAGCGCGAGTACTATTAGTATTTTCATTATTATACCCCACACGCATGTTAACTGCACTAGGCAAAACATATAACTATCCGGAGTTGCTCTTTTCCGGTTCCTCAGCGACATCTGTATTCAACTTAGCCGACAACGGGAAACCGCGGTCAACAATGGCGGCTCGACCAGTCCTTTTTCCCATTGTCCTTTATGAGCGTCCAGGAGGCACTTTACTGCACTTGAGCATGCCAATGTACAGTCATATGTGACCTTGAAGCTTCAGGTTGTTCAACTTAGCCATTTTTGACAAACTCGAAGAGCCCTGAATGTATGCTCCGAATGAAATCGCACTTTTTTACTATCGGCGTTTGAGCATAACATTCTTATGATGTGCTAAGTGCACAGTTATTGAAGCAAACCTCATTTATGGAAACCGCTATTTGGTGGCCTATTTGCACAGATGTTCTGCACCAATCTATGGCTTCTAGCATTGCATCTTTTCGAGAGACCCAGAAGTGATTTTCCCTCTAGAATACATACTGACGGTACGATAAATTCAACTCATGAGCCCTGCTCTCGCCTATCTTACTATTGAGCATCGTACTCATACCACTAACTTGCTTCGGGTTTTCACTACAGAATTTGGATTCGCCCTCTCTTTGGCGTCTGGGGTGCCCCCGACCCAACAGTACTATTGTTTAGTTTTTTTAGAAAAGTTACGTTTCAAGTTTAACGAACGTAGAGACGAACGAATAAGAAAGCCCCTCCGCCACTTGGACACGATCTTCTGTTCTATGTCAATTGACGTCAAAACTATCTACTATCAATGCTAGACAGTTCCTCATTGATGGTCCAGGAAGTACTCTCAAAGGCGCCCGGTATAATTCTACAAATCATAGAAGGAACGCTTTAAAGAAGGATGCCTCGCGGTACTTTTGATCGAACTTCGTCTCTAGTGGCATGATTTTACTAGCTACCCTTCCTGAGTTCTTTAAGACGACAGGTGTTTGATATTTTCTTCAATTTGTGACACGACGGTAGGTAGGTTTGTGAAAACACCAACTATGCTAATAGCCAAGCCGCCAGAGCAAAAACATTGCCTTGCCGATATCATCTTGTGGTGGTCTTTGGTGTCCACGTAAACCGCCGTGTACCAATTCTGAGTGCTGTTTTCACCCATTCGAGATCATGCCATGCGGCATCCATCTTTTGATCGGGCCGTTTTCTCGAACGTGTTTCTTAGCTTCAAAGGATCTGAACCCAGCGTTCCTCATAAAGCTCCTGTCTCTAAGTTTAGCTCTTGTCATTTTGCACACCGGCGTCATACGCTCTGTTCGTTCACTCTTCGATGTGATTTCGTGTTTGGTTTGTCGTGGATGCGGCTGGCGTTCTACTTCAACGATCGCCACTGCTGCCGCTGCCAATGTACTGATACCATTGGTCTGCGCATTCCCTCCGTATACGTGGGACATTCCTTGGACACTCGCAGGCTTGACTCATCCTTCATACGTTGCCGCCAGTTGAGCGCTTGCCAGCTATTTGAGACGGCGCTTTATGAAGTTCAGCTACAATGAACTGCCCCTACCTAGGTCGGTCCGTCAATGCTTTTAAGTGCTTCCGATCACTGGCCACAACGTTTCTGGCTTTTTGATGCTATACTGGCTATCAGCTGCACTTTAAGCTTGCGAAACGCCCGTCGGGAACGAAGTATAGCGGAAAACTTATCCAGACCTTCCCACCGAAGGACGACGAAGTTATTGCTGGCCCCAGTCTCGCTTGTGACACGCTGGCGTTTATTGTTGAAGTCATTTCTGTCTGCCTAGGTAAAGCTTCAAGATGGTAAATGTACGCGGATGTAGGCGCCGCGCAATCTGAACGTATCATTGACCTCTTGAAATAATTTGAAGCGGGCTACTCACTAAATCGTAGTAACGATATAGAGACATTTCTATCTAAAAATGACTGTTGTAGCCTGCGTGTCTGATTGGGTGTGCACGTGTCAGTGTGCTGATGAGGATGGGCAAACACACATATATCTTGCTCGAGGAAAAGCAGTTATCATCGGCCTTCTCGTATAATTAATGTCCTTCACATGTTCAACCTATTGCGTCTCGTTTTGAAATAGCAGGAATTCGGAGTAAAATAAAACCTACATGTTTGGAACTAAAATATATTTTTTAAAGCTGACCATCAGCCAACATC